>PDIM01000099.1:22897-35016 GCA_002811675.1 Ichthyosporea sp. XGB-2017a | reverse complement strand
TTTTTTTTTTTTACTGTGAAGTTAATCTTTAATATATATTATTTGCACTAAATAATACGTATACATCTCCCAGTAATTAATAACTCAATCATCCGTTTTATAAGTTACAAGTTTGGCTGTTCACCATTAATATATTCTGATTTTAAGAAATGGCGCTGCTGTAATTTTAAATCTATTAACATCTGCCGTCTTTTCTTGTATATTTCTATTCTCGTGGCAATATCCATATTATGACGTCGTCTATTTGCTTGACTATTTCTGCTAAATTATACTATCTTTTGCAGTACCTGCAGTCTATAGTCACAGTACTAACTCTAGTACTAGATCTTTTGCAAGTATACTTCTTCGAATTAATTCCATCTTGCACAGTACAATCTTCTGAGGTGATATTACTGTAATAAGTTTCCCTCATCACTATCATAATGTACCTCATCAGATTCGATCTCGACATCATACGTACGCCCAGTTGCTATATTAATTATGTAATTCCATATTGGGCCGAATATTGGAGCGTAATTCGGAGGTACGTCAATAAATTGTTTTAGGGAATAAGGTTAATTCTTTCAGAAATGATAAAGGAAGTGAGAAATCCAACATTACGTCAGTCGTCATGACTCAAATCTGAAGAATATGTTATTACATATTGTTGTGATCAAGAAATTAATATTCACCACCACACGGCATGAGGGAAATAGTCGGAACGGGAACAATCATAAACACGAAAAGCAGTACAGCTAGACATGAAGCAGAATTCATTTGATTGACTCGGCCAGGCCAATGGACAGAGAACACTAGTGGAGTCTCAATATGATCATGAGTCTGGGGATTACGGGAAGTGTCTCCTAATTAACGCTGTAAATAAATCATAAAACTAAACCAAAAACAACCCAATTGCAAAAAGATCAGAGAATTAAAAACGAAAAAACACAAATTAAATAAGTAACTGTGTCGCGTGGTCAAACAATTGCTACGTACCCTATTGGGCCCTAAAGGACACAGCGCGCAGAGGGCATCATGTACCTCAAGAAATTCCCTATTATATTAACAACGCCATAATAAATATATAAAGTATATATTATTGTAGTGTATGCATGTTTCAACCAAACCGGCATGGTGCTCATGATGAGGAAAGGGTCATTACTCATTTCCTGCACACATGTACGTCATTCCTCGTGGCTCGTACCAGTGCCTAAACTATACATTGTTCGTAGGATGACTGATGCGCGTCCACGCGGTTTGGCACTTGCCTCGCATAGCAATCGCTGTGTACGTGGCTCCTGTTAATACAAAAATCCCCTGCATCAGTACGGCCCCACTCGCCACCTTCACTTTGTATACTCTTTGATGATGAAGACCAAGTTCATGAAATTATAAGAAGAGTATACATGCATGGGAAACGCTGGATTTTCAAATGAATAAGACGTCAGCTGTACTTGACTTAAAATTAATTCTGAATTAAGCCAGAGAATGGATATTTCAGAAATTCTGGACTGGAGATGTGAAACGGAATAAGTTTCATGATTGTAATGGTTCGGTCGATTTATGAGATACCTAGATGTATACTCTGTGACGAAGGAGAAAATTCACTAGGGGCGCACATGATGAATTATTGCACAGGGGGTTGGGCAGTCTGATGGAATATAAAGAGGGGATATTTTAAAGCGGTGATGTCGATGTCGATCCGAAGAAGACCGGCTTCTCGGCCCTCGTCTCGGCCTTTGTGGCTAAGATCAAGTGTAGTATCTGTTCTGATCAGTTTTATAACATCAGAAATAGTAATTGTTTGTATAACCCTTAGAAACCTAACAATATTCGCAATCAATATAGGATACTCACGTGGTTAATGCTTATTTTTATTTTTTATATTTTATTTCATTTATTGTAAGTTGTAAATGTATTTACTGTAGGACCGCATGGTGAACTAGAGGTAGTTGTATGGGTTAGTTCATAGTAAATTGTACTTCTTATTTACAATAAACATATATATATTGTAATGAGGGGGCTTGGTAAAGGGCTCTCCTCATTCTGGACTGGTATTATTGGATAAATCTGTTTATTGTTTTACTCATCTGATACGCTGAGTATCACCCGGCACTTTAATGGCGGTGGATCCCTGGGCTTGCCTATTATCCCTGCAGCTGCGGGGGGCTGGCGGCCTGGCATTGCAGTACGTACATGTACAGCCTCGTTCCTAGGATGTTCAATTATTGGAGAGCAAACCACGGGGAATCTACTGTCCGAGGAGATTACAGAAAGTTCAAAACTTGGAGTTGGTTAAATCCTGATCTCCATTCACGTACCCATTCCCTCCTGTGAGCCGCAGACCTGAGACCTCTTGCGTGCTGCTGCTGCCGCATAAGACTGCCCCATAGCTCAAGACGTGTATACATCAACCGACGCACCTTGACACAGGCTTCACGCTATACGATTCGGGTACCGCTCTATCTCTAATATGGTGCTCGTGAGCCTTAATCGTGTAGAGCTCCTAATTCACGAAAAGAAATGATGAAAATTGAAGCCTCTGTGTCTCACGAAGATTAATCAACCATGTTATCAGCATGAAGGAAACTTTTATAATGATATAACCAAGGAGCTTTATATAACTGGCTGGTGGATCAGGGGCGAGACAGATACATGAGGTACGATACACGTGGACAAGAGATAAGGGTTATGTCTGTGAATGAGATTTGTCCACGTGAAATAAATGAAATTCCCCAAATATCAAAAAATCTATTTTTGTTTTGTTTTTGTTTTTATATTTTTGTTTTTAGTTTTATTTGTTTTTTGTTTTATTATTAATTTTTTTTGGTTTTTTTATTAGCAAAGTTTAATTAATATTTCTTTTTATTACAGTACTCCACCAGTTTAGTACTTACAGTAACCGAAATAGCTCAAAACTCCCTTCCTTCCTGCGCACTTTATATTTATCAAGGAAAAGGAATCCCCCAAGAATCTCAATCCAACACCTCATGCCATTGTGTGGATTTATATAATCCATTATTGTATACTCGATAGGCTTTTCTGTTATTTATCCTTGGGGGATCCACAGGGGGGGGGGAAGGGGCTATACCTCACAGGCCAATACTCAAGAGAGACCACACTTCACACACACAGAGGCTACAGTGCACCATGGGGCAGTCGGGTATCACCAGGGCGGGACCATGCACGGGGAGAGGGAGGGCGGGGACAGGCTGGGAAAGGGGACGGCAGGGGGTGTTGTTGATTGTTGCTCTCCTCCTCCTCCTGCCTCTCCTCGCGGTGGGGGAGGACTCCACACCATGGCCACCCGTGTATCACAGCACTGCGGGAACACCATACCAGCACCCCGTGTCCCCCCGCCCACCCCTCGCATATCTGCGGGCCTTTGATGATCTATTTGCTGCAGTCTCCCGGGAAATGGAAGACTTGGCCTGGATCGAGGCTGGGAACTCGTCCCTTTCCGGGCCGGGTGTGGGGGAATGGAAAACAAAGCAGGGGAGGGGAGGGATGTACGGCCCATTGGAGTGTCGGGAATGGCACAAATACAGTGTGGTGGATATGCTGCAATGTGTACTCCCCTCACCAGACCGCAAGTGGGTGCCACGCTCGATGGAGGAATATTCAAACGCCCACCTAAAGAGACCCGGGAGGTTTGCAAATAGACGGACTTTGAGTGCGGAGATACATGACCAGTCACGCAATGTGGAGGAGGGACCTCTGGGCTTTATGCGGGGAAGTGGACGAAGGAGAAGGGCGCAATTAACAGAGTACTCACACGTGTTTCTGTACGAACTTGGGCTCTTGAAGAAGGATATCTATGAAGTGACACAGGACTTGGCCCATGCTACACGAGTGGCTATCCAAGAGTGGGGGGCGATGCGAACCCAGAATGCACATGTGAATGCATTAAAGTCTGCGAGTTTAGTTGCAGCTACCGAAATTGACCGCTACTCAAGCGAAGAGTTGACGAGGAAGGCAAACCTTGGGGTGGACCAATATCGCGCAAACCAAGAATCAGCTGCCAATGTTGTGAGATATGAAGATCTTGTTGAAAAGCAGGGTTCCCTTCTGGAAGAAGGAGATCGTGCACGCAAAGCAACAGAAGAGGCAAGGAGTCAAATTGAAAAAGAAGTAAAAAAGTGGAAAAAAAAGCTGAAAAAGTCGGAGAAATTATATGAAACCATCAAAACATTCATTGAAGAGAACAAAAAAAATCTTCATACACTTGCAATGAAATTTGATGAGAAATACAAAGATGCTTCTAGTGTGAAAAGAGCAAGCAAGGAATTGAATGTAAGACGCTTAAAGGGTGTGGATCAGAGAGCAGAGCAGATCCTAAACAGTTATAAGCCAACTGCCACAAACTACGCTGAGTGGGCGAAACAAAAGATGTCAGAGCTGGAAACTAAAGCGGGGATCAATGAAATGACGGTGGAGTATTGTAAGAAGCTTGAAAAGTCGTCCCAGAAGCTTTTGGATTTCGTTACGAAAAATGTGGAATTTTACGTGAAAGAGTGGAAGACCTTAAACTATGAATTAGTCGACATGACCAATAATGAGTTAGAAATTGATTACGACAGCGGTAACTCGCTCAAAGAGGCCTATGAGCAGCTAGCTGATATCAAGGCACGGAAGAAGGAAGTAACTGCTAAAATGAGGGAGATGGAAGACGCGCTTAACCTAAATGAGAGAAATGCGAAAGAGAAAGAGAGGTTAGTTGGTGAGGACTTCTATCTCTGCAAGGGTCTGACTATGGATTTAGAAAGCCTCCGGGAGACGTCGCCCATAGCGAAATCTGTTCAAGACGTCCAAAACGCAGTCGCTAAAATCAAGCAGAGTGAAATACGCGTTGAGCAAGATAAAATGATGAAGGCGGAGGCAACAACAAGTTATTCGACTTTGAAAAAGGTAGCAATTGATCTCCTGCTACGGGGCTCTAAGCAGAGTATCAGTAACGCTATGGCTGTGAAGGATGCTGCAGAAGTGAAACTTATAGAAGATGTGAAAGTTGAATCCAAAGAGTCGGCGTTTGAAATCAATATTGGGCCCTTTCGAGCCTTAATACCTAATGCAGATCTGGTTCCTGAAATGCAAATAACAGGAAAAAATGATAATGCGGGTATGGATAAGGCCAAAACGTGGCTGGAAAGCACTATAGAGAGCTTTTCTTCTCTACACGAGGGATTTCAGAAAGCAACTGAATGTGGAAGTGGAATATGTCACATTTTTGGCACTTTTGAGAGTACAGTAGAACAAGCTAATGATCTTGTAATGAAGTTCTCAGACTTTCTCAGTGGATATGTTTTTCCAGAGGATCCGGATGTAGAATCTTTTTGTTTCTTGTTCTTGAAAGCACAAAAGGCCATAATCAAATTGGATATAACCACAGGGAATGGAGTGGATCACGGGGCTCTTAAACAAATTTACCAGCGTTACTTCATCCGACAACCAGAAGTGTGCCCTCTTTTGACAACATCAGACAGCGGAGGAGATGAATTTCTAGAACAGTGGGGGAGAATCCAAAAGCAATACGACCCCAGTAATAGCCAGGGGGATACGGATATTCCCACTGATAACAGTGACTCCTCGAGTGGCCGAGCAAGGGATCCGCTGAGTGACCCATTGAGGAGACCATCGAGTGACCCATCGAGAAGCCCATTGAGTGACCCATCGAGAAGCCCATTGAGTGACCCATCGAGAAGCCCATTGAGTGACCCATCGAGAAGCCCATTGAGTGACCCATCGAGAAGCCCATTGAGTGACCCATCGAGAAGCCCATTGAGTGACCCATTGAGTGACCCATTGAGTGACCCATTGAGTGACCCATTGAGTGACCCATTGAGGAGACCATTGAGTGACCCATTGAGTGACCCATCGAGTGACCCATTGAGGAGACCATTGAGTGACCCATTGAGTGACCCATCGAGGAGACCATTGAGTGACCCATCGAGTGACCCATTGAGGAGACCATTGAGTGACCCATTGAGTGACCCATCGAGGAGACCATTGAGTGACCCATCGAGTGACCCATCGAGTGAATTGAGTGACCCATTGAGGAGACCATTGAGTGACCCATCGAGTGAATTGAGTGACCGGCTGATGGACCCATCGCAAAGGTCATTGGGTACAGGGAGTGCCCCAGTGAGTGATCCAGTGAATCTACAATCAAGTGATATGCCGGGTAGTGCTGACCCTATTGGAGAGCGCAGTAGTACAATTTCTTTTCCAAAGGATCGCCGGAGGTCTTTTGGAAGGCGGAGTGTGCGGTTAAATGTGAGAAATAATGCGGGGGGTATTGGAAGGCAAAGTGACAGGGTGTCTCGCAGAGGTCTAGGTAGTCCTTTGGTTGTCACACCAGGGCAAGAACTACCTGAATCGGAGTACGCTTTTCCTTTGTGGGAATATTACTCATCGTCCGAAGTTGCTACGGCAACACGAGACCTAGATAGGTTTGTCGAACAGCTCACGGCAATGACGACGCAATTCGCAAAGTCGGAAAAGCAGGTGAGGGAACTGCCTACAAAAGATGCGTTAGACTTAGTCACTGCCGCTGCAGCAGGTCTTGAAGTGTGCTTATCTGTTCTTCGCAATGACATGGGATTTGAACCGGGATCAGGACTTAAAAAGTTCACTAGTGCGCATGATGCACTATATAATGACTGGACAAAGTCACCATCCCCCTACAAAACGTTTGTAATTAACTTGGAAAATTTGGAGAGCGACAATCTTCTCCTTAGAGGGGCGCATCATGGGGTTGACAATGCCGTTGATCGTATGGTATTTGCCAATAATAATAATTGGAAAAAAACAATTGAAGAGGTTCAATTGCTTGTTGACAAGCTAAACGCTTTTCGCACCAATGAAGATTCTAGAACAGCCGCCGAGTGGAGTACTGAATATAAATCTACCGAGAGCTATATGCGTGAAGCAATTAGGATTCTTAGGGATTTTATGAGCTCCGACTCACACTATCAGAACGTAAAGGCGAGATTTTTGGAAGGGACTCAAAATATTCAAACAATCCTAGACTCATACATCTCTGACCTTCAAAGCAAATTAGATTTGCTGAACAAATTTTATCTCCCAGGTAGCGATGGACAAGAAAATGGGCAATTAAGCGACTTTGTGAACCCAGCTGCCCAACTACAGGAGGCTTTGCGTTTGTATAATTCGGGGCTTGAACTTTATACGACTTTGGAAAAGTATGTAGATGGCATTGAACGTTTAACATCTGAGTCTAAAGAAGAAGAAAAAAAGAGGCAGGAATTGGAGGCTTCCATGGCGCTGTTAAATGAAGATTATGATGAACGTCCAGAGCAGCTCGTCTTGTTGAAAGGTTATGAAGCAGAGATGGCGGTTCATGAAGCAAAGCGAAATGTGTTGAGCGCTGAAACAAACCTATATGAACTGAAGATTGCACAAAGCAAAAATAATTTCGATATTGCACGAGTGAAAGAAGAACTTCATACAACTAAAGCACTTCGCAAAGATCTAAAAATCACGGATATTGGTACCCGCGCCGAAATAGAAAAATTGTATATTTCACAAACCAAAGAACTATCCGAGCACCAAAGTAAGGACTTTGAAACCCCTATCAATGAGCTTACCATTAGTGTACAAGAGAAATATGTAAAGTTAAGTAGAGCGCAGGCCAACAGGAGAATGCTTTCTGCCGAGACTAGTTATAAACAGGCGACGTCCTTGAAGGCAAACGTTGGTTCGAAAGACTCAACTGTCAGTCAAGTTGAAAAAATGGAGAAAAAATTCAGAGTGGAGAAAAATCTCTTTTCTGATATGTTGTCGAATCCCAATTTATACCCATTTGGGGTGTTTGAAACGAAAGAGGTTGCCATCCAGCCTATAGACTTTGGCTTTTTTCTCAATCACTTTGCAACGCTTCTTACTTCTGATTTAAGCCTGCGCACATCCCTGCTTGATCGGATGAACAAAGAGCTAGACTTATTAATATCTCTGTTGCAAAGTAAATACTTTAGCGATGATGCATTCAGTGGCATATCAGAAGATATGCACGCGATGCGTGACTCTTGTCTCGAGCAAGCAATGGACGCTAAGACAAAGAGTCTGTCGCTAAGTGAACAGACGAACAATATGATTGACCAAGTGGGCATGAATGCCATGATGGCGTGGGGTGAGATTGACGCCTTTGTAGAAGAGGTGAAGAAACTTTCTCTGTGGCAAGAAACATTCTTAATTAATAACGATATGAGAGACTCCCCGGAGTTTACGGCAATGTTAAGCGATCCAATAAGTATAGTTCGGTATTGGCGCTCATTTGATTGGGATCGAAGTAAAACTGTGGCTTCCAGTGTATCGGAGAGACTCCAAGTGGAACAAAATATCCAAGAGTATCTGAGTAAAATACGATCTATCAGCCCGTACTTAGATATCTTAAACGACATAAAAAGTGTCCTTGAAAATGATATACCTATGTATTTTCAAGAAGCGGAAAAAGTGGGTGAAGCACTCATATCATTAATTTCGGAAGTCCAGGTGCTATCTTCCCTGCATAGAAGGGAGACAACACTTATTATGCCCGGTTCCCTGCTTCCGATACCTCTTACTGATCTAGTTGACAATTTGTATCTCTTGCAAAGTATGAAGGCAACCACACCCAATACAAAAAAGAAGCTGGAAGAGTTGAAAACTGTGCAAGCAAAAATGTACAATTCAGATATCGTAAGGGAGCATGATTTGTACGGTTATTTTGATTTTTCAATACCACAGTTTCGTGAAGACTACGAGATCAAGAGTGTCCAAACCAGCTACCTCCTTCAATATAACTATTACACTAGACTAACCATGCCCAGCAATATGTACTTTTACGCTATGGAGCTGTTCTCGAATGCAAAGTGGAGGGCCGACATGGTATTAAGGCCCAGAGGTTTCGATCCAGTTCCAATGAGCAGCGATTCCATTCCCAAACAGCTCGCATCAGCCAAAGAATATATGTTCAACTCCATCAGGGCTAAAGTTCAGCTGGTAAAGAATATTCACAAAGCTTTGAAAGAGTGCAAGACTGATACGGTCGTGGCTGCGGAAGAGCATGAGCAATATGATCTTCAGGTCAAGTTATGGGAAAAGCAAGTCCTGGGGGGCATTCAAGGTCTTGCATCTATATTTTGTGGATCATGCAGTGAAGGAGAACAACCAGAACAGGGGCCGTCAAGCGAAGAGGAAATTAGAGAGGCTGGCTCAGAAGACAATTTGTTAGCCTACTTGTACAATGCCCTTTTGGAGTATCAAACGAAGAAGATGGAATATTTAACTTTAGCCCATCCTGAAGGTACTCCTACCGAGATTAAGCAAGTTGCGGAAAACTCTCTTTCCTTCAGTTTCCTGCTCAAGTGGTGGGTGCGTCATGCGGCTCCTCTTGCAAAAATTAGTACTTACTTTGATACTTCTTATCTCTACCCAGAGGATGACATTGTGAATCCCAATGGAATATTTGAGGGATTCAAAAGAACAATTATGCCTTTCTATTCATTAGCAGCAGATCTGCATGAGAAATTTATTGATGTTCGCTACGACCTGCGAGTGCTGTTTAGAGACATCCCTGAATCAATGAAGCAGCTTGAGTTTGATGCTAAAAGGATATGCACAAGAGATCGATTTGTGGCCAATATTGAGCCATTCATGTTGATAGAAAGTCCGCACAATCAATTGCTTCGTGAAGAGGACAGTGAATGGGTCATGCACGAATCATTAGCTGAGCGTGAGAGACAAATGGGTGAGCAAATTAGCCACCGTATACAGCAGAAGGACTTTGGACCTCTCCCATACCCTGACATCCCTGAATATGTACCTGAATTTTGTGACTATTATGCATCCAGTTGTGAATTTAATACTCTGATGATGATTGAGCCGTTCATGCTCGATACCTCATCCGGCCCCTCTAAAAACGGAATGAGAAGACCTATATTCGAGAAAGTAGGACCTCCGCCTGAGATTGCCTCTTCGCCGCCCCCACCCCCCCCCCGAAATTATACCCCACAACCCTCCCACAGGAGACGGAGCAGGAAATCCTCAACGAGGTGACATTCCCCCCCCAGATATTGTCCCAGAGCCACCTGCTTCTCCATCACCGGAGGGGGACCTTGTTCCTACGCCCATGGTAGGAACCACTCGCAGAAAAAGAAATGCGCCAATGAAATCATCACAAGAATTTGAGGCCTTTCTAGACAGAGTTTATGGTACTTTGATTGAGCCAAGTTTAGAGCGCGTGCTTGAGGGAGATGTAAGAAAGGAGATGGAATCACTCAGCAAAGAATTATCCAAAATGAAAACTGTGCCAACCCCATTATCCCGAACGAAACGCATCCAGAACCTGAAAATAGCTATGGAGGTGGATGCAGATATCAAGATGGTTAAAGTTGGGGGGGAAATCGAAAGGCAGGATGGGGGGGTAGAAGATATGATCTCGTGGGAGTATGAATGGAAAGTGGTGTACGAATCCCTTGAGTTTAAGTTATTGAAAGAGTTACAAGAGCTTACCAGAGAGCTTTTACAGTACGGAATGAACGTCATCAATGAGTTATCTCCAGTAGCCCTTTGTGTGGACCCCTTTAAGGCTTTGCCTTTACTCACATTACCTCCTGCATTTTACACCGACAGGCAAAAGTCAGTAGAGGAAGGCGCAAACATACAACAGGCATTTTTTGCACTGATGCAGCAATGCCAACGAAGCGTGGAAGAATGCGTGTTTGTTGTGGGGTCATCCCATTCATCTACACCCAGTGAATTTGCAGAGGCTGCAGGGAAGGCCTATATGAGTGCTGCCAAACAGCTGGTAGACATATCCTACGCGAGGTTATCCGATAATATTTTGGAGCCCATCCATGATCTTCTAGATGGCTATAGCTGGAAAGTCCTTGAAGCGTACAAGGTCGTACTGGAGCGATGGTGGAAAATGAAAAATGCGGCAAGAAGAGACGATTTTGATTTCGTATCAACTAACAGCGACTTGCCTGAGTCTGATACAAGGTCTTCTGATCCCGATGGACCTTTAAGCAGTGAAGAGTTCACTGATATACTCGTCGATGAACTTAGCGACAAATATTCGGGTATTGCAGAGTCATTGAGTCCGGAACATGGGGAGTTTGTTCCGCGCCTGGAGCATTACACTCAGGATGATTACATTGTCGATGTTACCGTCACCAAGTACATCCAGAAGGTCATTACTACAAATGATGAATCGTCCACTGGCAACTTGGAAGATAACTTTAGTGCGCATCAAAGACTTGGTGCTGCTCATAATTTGATCGAGGGGTGGGCACATGTGCTTACTAGAAACGTCTTCATCGCTGATCAGGGAAAACCAGATGGTGTGAAGGAGTTTATTCACTCTACATGTCCGAGAGCTGAGCCTGGTGATGAATTGGACAAAGACAACAAGGAAATGTACACTCATCAATGGGTCCGCGATAATTTGGCTCCACTAACACAATCATATTTTGATGAGGTAAAGTTTGATATCCTTCCCCGGTACTTTACTTCCTTATCCACCAAAGACCATCCAGGGCGGCTATCTCAACTGCACGAGGATCTCCAAGGTGCATTAACACAGCGCCGTGACCTTCTGCATAGCCATTTTGGCTACCTGAGTGGTGCATTTGGAATGTGCCTGGGTGCCCAATGCTTGGAAGATGTCGCTGACGTCTTGAGTTCCTCTTCAGACGCCCCCGTCCATCCCAGTAGCGATGCCACAAGCCCAATGGAACTACAAGAGGCCCTGCAGTCCAATCAGCTGCGCTCCATCCAATCCGACATTGATTCTCTCACCAACAAATGGCTTGGGGACATCAACGCCCTCCAATCCGAACTCATAGAAGCCTACCAGGAGTATAAATCCGCTGCTCTAGACGACTTTGCACAATATGCGAGGGATCACGAGTCGCGGACATTCACGGCATCCATGCTCCTTCATCGGGTGGAATCCTTGTCCAGATGTGGGCAAGATATTCTCACCATCATGCGGGTGATGGGGATGCACGTGCCCGGCTATCATCGATGGCTGCTGAAGCCATGGGACCGCTGGACCCCTGTGTATGTGGAAAAACAGAGGAAATAGGAATGAATGAATTTATATTGTATAATATACTAAAAATATAAACAAAAAAAAA
>PDIM01000099.1:6372-21610 GCA_002811675.1 Ichthyosporea sp. XGB-2017a | reverse complement strand
TTTAAAAAAAAAGAAGATCACTTTAAATTTTGTAAATTTGATTTTGTACTTGTTTGTTTATATAATTCAAAAGATCTTTCAAAAATTAAGCGTAATTCGCACACTCACAAAACCAACAGCAATACTCCAACAAGCAGCAAAGCCACCCACCCACCCAGACAGACAGACAGACAGTCTACACAGACAGGGAGAGATAGAGCACCACCATGGGAGGTCCATCACAGTGTATGAGAGGGAACAAGATACACAGAAGGACTAGCAGTCTAGCCCCGCTCCCGCTCCTTCTTCTTGTCTTTCTCCTTCTCTTGGGGGTCTCTGTCGGGGCCCTCCATGGGAGTCCCCACAATGCCAGTAGCAGCAGCGAGGAGGTGGCCGGGGTATCAACGGGGCCTGTCCAGGAGGAGGAGGAGGAGGAGGGGCGGGAGGACTTGTTAGGGGCGCAGCTCCTGCGAGACTTTTCCAGGCAATGGGCGGCGTATCGTCGAGTGCCGCTGCGACTGCGGGAGGTGGACCCGCAGAGTTTGTACACGACCATGTGGATGGTGCATTACGACGACCAAGAGGAGGAGGAGGACAAGGTCAGGCATCCGCATTATCGCAAATTGCTACCGCGGTATCTGTCCGCATTGACGGGCCAGCGAGACTTTGATGATGGGGCGATAAAGGAGGAGAGGATGATGATGTCCCCGGGAGTGACGCGTGTGCGCGAGGCATATAACACGGGGGAGGATGGAATGGGCCATCGCTGGGGAGTACATGATGCTGCTGCATCCATGTCCTCCACTGCATCATCATCAACGCCAAGGAGAAGGTCCCACACATCCTCTGTATCACCAGTGTCCCCTGTGAGACACACCAAAGTGAGAAGATTGTACGAGTTGAGGCATCAACTGAACCCGAGTCTGTATCGGCGGCATCAACAAGGAGGGGGGAAAGGATCAAACGGGGTCGATGATGCGAGTGGAGTCTCCTCCCGGCTCGCGCTTCTTTCCGCTGCGTTTGATTTTGATGCTAAAAGCAGCAGGCATCGAAGGGAGGTGATTTCCACCTACACAGAGATATTCATGTACGAATTGGGATTGATTAAACGGGATATCTATGACGCTTCTAGAGAGTTGGGACACGCCCATCGAGTGGCCGTGCAGGAGTGGGGAATCAAGGCGGAAAGTGAGTCTCGTTTGGATCAGTTGAATGAGTTGCTTAAGGACTATGCAGCGGCCACGGATCATATCACGTACACCAATGTGACCATCACTAAAACCACCGGGCGAGGGATTGCCTTGACGACCAAGGTGGATGTTCAGAAACAACAATTAGAACTTTTAGAGGCAACCAAAAAACTGACAGAAAAATATGGCAAAACGCAGGAAGAGCGATTGGCGTACAAAGCGATGCTTGATCAAGAAAAAGAGTTGCATACAAACCGAGCCAAATGGGCAAATGAGAATTACTTGGAGGCGAAATCGTTTATTCAAGCGGAGAGTAGTGGCCTGCACATCCTTGCGCAGAAATTCAATAGCAAGTACAGTGAAGCGCTCAAGGATAAAGAGACACGTGCCAAAATGATGAAAAAGGAGCGAAAGGGAATCAATAAGCGCTTCAATGACAACAAAAGCAAATTTTCTTCGAACAACTGGCATAAGAAGAATTCCGCACAAATGTATGAGCACTCACACAATGAAGACTTGAGCGAATTCCCGGTGGAGTATGTAACGACCTATCGCCAATTGTGTGCCGAGTACAAGGTGCGAGCCACAGAGTATGATACGTTCACAACGGCATCCCTCGTGGAGATTGAGCTTCTCCAGCAGAAGGAGTTGGCTCTGGTCGACAAGCGCCTGGCACATCTCGATGCAGAAGAAGTGGATGTAAGCGAGGAGGCAATGAAGGCATACGAGCAAGCAGATGCCGATGCCGTGAAAGAGATTGACCAGCTGAAGGAAGTCGTTAAAGGGATATTGGAGAAGCAACAAGCAGAATTCCATTCGATTCACGAACATGCTTTGTGCAATGGTGCGAATCCGACATTTGATAACGATGGAACGAACACGCGACTGGATGAGGTGGCGACTTTGGAGGCGGCATATGCCCTCATTGATCAATCAAAGGAAGCACACGATGCCCATTTGATCGCCATTGCAGCTCTACGGAAGAACGAGCTGGCAACAGGGGCGGATTCGTTTACGCTGGAAGGGTACACACAGATGGAAAAGGCGTCCCAGGCGATTGTAAAGAGTGCAGAGGCACTTCCCATAGATCTGCGTCTGGCCGTTGTAAGTGCCTACTGGGCTACTATTGCCAGGACCAAACACAAGACCTTGCACAATGAATTCCTGCAGATGCAGCCGGCGCATATCAACAGCAAGACGGATACGGAAATCACATCGTGGCTGGAAACGGGTGAGCAGTTTTACAAGGGAATCACCAGTGCAATCAACGCGGGGAAACTGATCGGGAGCCCATCTAACCATGTATTTGATGCGTTTGAATTACTGGTCACGGATCACTTTTCCAAGGCCTTGGAGGCCTTCTCCACGGCATACGATGCAATCCAGTGGGTGGTCATCCCTTATGATCGCATGTGCAAACAAATCAATCCTGTCCTGCAAGTGAGCGGGCTGCTGTATACATCGCTGCAGCAGCAGCTCAGGGACACGGAATCAATGGAAAAGGACAGTGGGCGTCAACGGAGCGCGCTCCAGCAGGTGGAAGATCGATCCCAGGAGGTATACACCCAATGGAAGATGATCCACGAGTGGCGCGAGAAAGGCAAGGAGGATTTAATGGACAAGGACTTTGACTTTCTCTCCACCACATGCGGACAGCATCTACCAGAGGGGGAGGCATTCTCTTCCCAGGCATGGTTAGCTCTGGATCGTATCTTTACAGAGCGATGGAACAAGGAACAGAAGGAAGAGGACTCCTCCTCCTCCTCCTCCTCCTCGAGAGGTGATTCCAGCCAAACTGGAGCCTCGGATACGAGTTCTGATTCCTCGACCGACTCGTCGGAGGATAGTTTTGTACAGAGTTCTCTAATGTCTATCCTTGAAGCGAGTGTTGCGGGGATCATGAATGCGTTTGGGAGTCTCACCGAGTCCTATAGCGCCCCTGACATCCCCCTTCCCGCTGATTTCAACTGGAACGCGTACATGGCACGTCTGCGAGAATCCATGAGTCTCGCGGGGAAGACCCAAAGTGAATTCTTTGGTAAAATAGCCGAAGCAAAGAACCAACCAGGGGAGGAAATGCATCGGTTAACCAATGAACTCTCCACAATGCTCCACGAGGAGATCCAAGCGACGTATCTGCAATTGCTCCTCACGGCACAATCGAAAACCATATCGATGAGCAGCGCTGGTTCTGGCTCGCAGTCAGCTGGCGGCGGGAAGAAGGGTGTGTGGGGATTTGTGGAGGTGCACGATGCGGCGAATGGGGGCGAGTTGGGGCGGGCAGGCGGGGAGTACTCTCTGGCGGAGTATGAAGGGACACGGGTGAGTTCTGAGGGGGGGGATTTGAATCTTATCAGTGGGCTGGAGGAGTACCGGACTGCGGTGGAGTACATTGTGCAGCAGCGGTTTGATTCACGTCTAAAGGGGCTGACAGACACGTCGATTGGGGACTTTACCGCGGATTGGGGCGGGTTTTTGAAGGAAGTGGGGGATATAAGCAGGGAGAGTTTGAGATTAGTTCAAAAGTTGATTGAGAGTGAGGGATACCGGGCTGCGAGGAAGAGATTCACGGATAGCGCCGTGGAATTGAATCAATACGCAACGGGGAAACAAAACTTGCTGAAGAAAAAAAGCAAAAAACAAGAGGAATATCTGAAACAGTCCGCAGCCAAAGACGATAATGAAACCAAAAAGAGGATACATTTGGAGGATTATCAAAAGAAAAAGGGGATTTACGACTCTGCGGTGGTGTTGTATGGGGATTTGGAGCGGATGGTGAATGACATCACCAGTGGGAAGGCGTTGAATCAACAAGGGCAGGAGAAGGTGGAGAGATTAACGCGGGAATATGATCAACTGCTTGGGGATTACAATGAGGAGGTAAGCGAGATGAAAAAACTGAAGCGGCTGGAGCTTGAGCAGGCGATTGGGCGAGCGGAAGTTGATTTGAATGTTCAATTGGTTGAGGAATTAGAACTGAAATATATCAAAGCAGGAAATGATTTGAAAATCACCGAACAGGCTAATTTGATTTCTGATTTACACGAGAAATTGAAAAAAACGGAATCTTCATCGGATGAAGATTTCGATCCGTTGAAGATTGAAAAGGAAATTTCATATGAAAATCAAATCTTGCGCGAGCTGCGGTCGGTGGTGTTTAATTTTGACCACGTGACACGCCGGATTGAATTAAAACAAGCCGCTCTGGACGCTGCGAGAAACTCCCTCGAGGGATTTGAACAGGATTTATTGAATCTCCAAACGCATCAACTTCGCGCGCAGACTGAACGAGAGAGATTCCAACTCAAACAGGATTCAAAACTGCAGATTGAAAAGTTTTATTTGGATTTTAAACAATTTCCAATCCCCAAAGAGGCAGAACTCGGCGAGGAAACAAATCCAGCTGCCGTTTCCCCGGAAGAAATCAAAATCTCACGCCGGGATCGACTTTTGTTATTATCCGGGCAAGAAAAACTCCACAACGCGTGCACGGAATGGCTCCAAACTGTCAAATCCCGTAAAGCACTCCTCATTGTACTCAAAAACGAGATCCAACTCGCCGCTCAGGATGAATCCTACCTCTCCGCCTTTGAAGACTACGAGACAAATCTATCCGGCGCCAGTCTATCAGCCATCCAAGTCGCGTTAAAACGAATCTCCCGCATGGAAACAAACCTGGACAAGTTAATCAACCTCTTCCAGACGGGCGAGCACACCCCCGATAACTCAGAAGTGCCTGATCCCGCCTTGGAGCTCCTCCCGGATGGGATTTTCACACACGGCGGGGTGTTTAATCCCACTTTACCTGATTTATTTAAACAAATCATGGCCCCCGATGGGGATCCATCGAGTTATCTCGAAGAAATGATCAAGGAAGCCTTTCCAGATGTGAATCAAATCAACACAAATCAATTCCCGTCCTTGATCCGCTCTCTGAGTCGCTCCGTGGCGAGATTGTGTGGAGATCCCCGCTGTATTGTTAATTTATGGCGCTCACAGGACCAATCCCTGACTGGATTTCTAATCAACCAGCCACGCACCTCCCCAACACCTCTTCTGGTGGTCGAGGAAGGGATCCAACAGTACCTGACCTGGCTAACCGATGGAAATCAACTCGCCACCCACCTCGATGCCTTAATCGACGAAGGCTTCTTCCGCGACTGGAGATTATACGACCAGGTGGATTCTCCGATGATTTTAGCGGCGTTACAACAATCCAACGCGTACATCTCCCAGAACAGCATCCAGGGTCTCTCCTTACCCCACCAATCAGCCATCCTCGCCGCATTGAACACCCACAATGCCATCAAACTCGCTCAGGAACAGCTGGACCAGCGCATCTCTGCCCAGGAGACAGAGGACCCCTCCCACGTGTACGAGACTGTGCTTGCCCCGGGGAGTGCTGCTTTGTACAGCTCCAATGGGGGGGATGGGGAGCAATCCTCCTCCCCCTCTTCATCTTTCAGTGCAGACCAGCAGGCCATTGATATGCGACTCGAGGAATTACGAGGAGGAGGAGGAGGGACTTCTTCTTCTTCGCCCTCTTCTTCTTATGCGGTTGGGTTTATGGACCCACATCGATATTTTCTGTTAATGGAGTATTATTTCTTTGATCAAAGGATTGTCACTGATGCCTTTGCAAAGTTACTGAAGAGTGATGAAAACACTGCATTGTTGCATGTGGATTCCTCCACAGGGACTGGCCCGAGTGGGGATAACGAGTGGATGAAGCAGCGAATCAAAACCAATCATCGCGCGATTATTGCCCATATGGATAAGCAGTTGTCTTTGGTGGATAATATCGCCTCATTGCTCACACAATGCCTCGCAGATGCTCGAAAGGACGCCGCTGTTGATGGGGAGGGCAGCCCCAAGATGCGAAGAGCAGACTCGTATGGGGAAGCCAGTCAGCCCCATCTCACCCGCAGCAATAATTACCTCCGTCTGAAGCCTCTGGTGGAGGAATGGGGAGCGGGGATCCTCGCGGAGATCAACCAAGCAGCCGGGCTGTATTACCTTCCCGATTATTACGCCGAGAGGGAGTTCACCGGGGATGATGACGCAGATGCGGAGGTCCAGTCCAGCGCGTTGAGTGATTACATCAAACAGTTGGAGTTCTTCCACGCCGGGAAATTGAATCTGCTGGATACATATAACGCCCCCCGGGTTGTGCGTGTGGTGGCAGAGAGGACCTTTTCGGTGGATCCCATGCTGTACATGTGGTTATCCCCTCCAAAGAACCCGCAACATCGCGAGAAAGTCACTTATAAGTGGCCCCCACAGACCGATGAGTACCCGGCTACGTATAAGAGTGCCGTGCTGATTAAAGCCCTTGTGCGGTCTTACGTTGCGGGATTGGAAGAGGACAAGATGCTGCCCAAGTTAAGGACCCTCCGAGCATCAAAGGACAGGCAATTGGAGACATTGATGGGACTGATTTATGCAATTCCAAAGTCTTTTGCCAAGATGGAGTTTCTTCTCCTCGAGTCTTGTTCCGAGTCAGTTTGGACTCAACTCCAGCCCTTTTTGATTCCAACGAGTATGCAAACACGTGCTCTGCGACACGTTTACTGGCCCTTTGATGAGTTTTACGAGTCGCAGATTGTTCGTGAGGTCGAGGCGATTGCCGAGAAGGAGATGCAAGCACATCTGGACGAGCAGGAACGGATACGATTGCAAAAGGAAGAGGAGGAGCGACAGCGACTGGAGGCGGAACGATTGGCGCGAGAAAAGGCCGAACGGGAGCGTGCGGCCAGAGAGGCATGGGAAAAGTTGCTGCGGGATCGATGCAGTGCAGAGGCGGCTGCTGTAACCGCAGAAGAGTCGGATATCACCCGCGAATATGAAAGGTTTAACAGGATCCTTACCTCAGACAGCCCAGACCCGACCGAATTGGCCAATGTACAGGGATTGATTGATAAGAAATCCACGGAAAAGTTCCCGGAATGGCAAAAGGCGCTGCTGCAGGATGCCAATTGGATGGTGTTGCGGACCAGTTATCTGCAAGGGCATCTGGACACATCTTTTACATTATCCATTGAAGAGGACCACACCCTCACAGCCCTCGATCGTGAGGCGGCAATGCAGTCCGCATCAGATCACAAAAGTAAAATTACAGATGCATTTACGACTTTGGTTCAGGAGGTGAGTGTGTATGATCGACTGGTGAAGCAGTTTACGTCAATGGTCCCGCAAGGGGTGTACTCGGGATTCCAAAAGATGTACACGGAATGGTTTAAGAAAGAAAAGATCACAAAGGGTATCACTTTTCCGGATGCAGCTATGGATATGTACGACAGGTGCTTCAACAGTTCTTGTTGGGTGGATTACTTTACGCGTATTGAATGGATGGATCCTTCAAAGCTATTGGATTTGACCTTTGACTACAAGCAAATCTACCAGAACGTGCACACTATTCAATCACATCTGCAAGGCTTCCGTCATGAACTCGAGGATAACTACCGTCATCTTGCGTACGTTGCCCGTGTCAACATAACAAGCGCGACAGAGGCAACCGTGCAGGCGATAAAAGCTTATGAAATGGCTCTACAGGCCAATGGTGCCAGTATCAACAGTGAAATGGATTATTTCGTCAAAAAAGATTCCATTGCGCTCAAGACAGGAGTTTCCAAGGACAATCCTGCAACCCCACAGCCGGCCATTACCCACTACTACAACCCGCGAAACTACCACACCTTTTATGCAGATCGACTAGTTGTTGAAAAGTTCGAAAAGTCTGCTGTACATCCCTCATTTTTGGCACAGTCCATGGAATCGAAAGCCGAGCTGATCATCGCCCGATTGGACAAGCATCTGAAGGCGAAAGCAAACGCTCTGTCAGAGGCAGCCACAGCTGCGACAAATTCAGATTTGTGTAAAACTCAAGTTGGGCCGAACAATGAGGGAATCCTGGTGAATATCATTTCCGAGTGTAGAAGGTTGTATGATCGGATAACACCCCAAGTTAGTAGCCGATCAGCGATTTCTTTCCCTGGGGAAACTAGTCCGAGTCAGACAGAATGGAAGACGAAAACCAGCGCATATCACACAGCAGTGCAAACCTACCAGCAAACCATTGAGACAGAATTCCTAAAGATCCCCCAGACTGATATGCAGGACCAGTCTCTGAAAAAGAAATTTCTCCTCCGTGTGGAAAAGATGGCAGATTTTGAAAGTATTCTCAAAGAATTGGCTGAAGAGGATGTGTCCTTGTCTGGTTGGAAGGCTTTAAAATCCTCCTCGAGTGTTGCCATGGCTTTGAGTACTGTTGAAAGGACAAGGCAGGAAATGTACAAACTGTACGAGGATCTCTGCCAGGTGGCTTTGGATGCATTTCTACTGGTACAGACTCATCGCGACATTGTCAAATTATGCTCTGATGTGTCGCAACCTCTAGTGGAGCTTTTAATTCCCGACAAATTGCTCATCTCTTCGAGTATTCCTTTTAATATTGAAGAGGCAAGTCGTCCAGCAATGACTGCGCGTGCCCATCTGGTGGTGGATCGCTTAAAAGTGTCCGTCATTGATTCCCACAGTGCAGACTCTGCTCAGGCCGCCAAAGGGGCTTTGGACACCCAATTGAAAGCGGCTGCAGCAGAGCGGGCTCGAATAGCGGCTCGTCTGGAAGAACTCCGAGTACTTCGAGAAACAAAAGCCGCCGAAGCATTAAATTTGCTCCAGGCCAAAGTAGATGCTGAAACTGCCACTGAGAAGGACTTAGACACACGTGTAAGCCGCAGTATCGCAAACAAAGACAAGATTGCTGTATCCATATTTGAGCGCATAGATAATCTAAGGAATGGGATTACCACTGATGCGAGTAATCGACTAATGACTGTGGACAATCTGCAGACACTTCTCACATACTCGCACATCTACGCCGCATCTACCGAGGTACAGGAAGTGATTGCCAGGATTCGTAATGAGGTTATTCCCATATGGAGTGATTCCGGCTCAAAGACCAAAGTGATCATGCTAAGTGAAAAGATGAAAAGTTGTGCAAGAGCAATTGACACAGGGTTTTCGCAGACACTGGATGCACATATACCTCTGCCAAAGGAGATTATAGACGCCTCCAAACTATTGCTGGACCCTCAAACATTAAGGGACTACTACCTTTCCCTGGTATGGATGTGGAAAATGCCCCACAGTCAATCATACGAGGAATTGGGTGAAGCTTTGGCGAGTGCCGTTATGACTGCTTCAGGAATGTGCGGAAGAATGGAGGCTTTCTATACAGAGACTTTCATGGCGGAGGGCCCTCTTGCGTTGATCGGAGAAGGAGCAGTTCTTGCTTCCGCTGTTGCCGCCTCTGGCATGCCATTTGTGGACTCTGATTCCCAAGCTGATTTTGATCGTTTGTTAGATGAGTTGACCAAAGAAAAGCCAGAATTATTCCCTTGGGCGAAAGGTGCGGTTTTCCTACCATACGAGACTATCTATAGGCACGTGGATATGTCCCGAGAGGAATATCTTTTGAAAGATATCCAAGCAAAGGTCGAGTATTTGTCTGCTGAAGAGAATGGAAAGATATTATCAGGTGCAGGCAATTTGCTTACACAACTAAAAGAGGAACTACCCAAGTTGGATTCATGTCACGGTGTTGCCATAGACCGAACCGAAGTGGAAACCACCATTGATACAGCTTTGGGGTTCATCGTATCCCACATGGATGAAAACGGAACCAAAAAACAGCTTCTTGAAGCGGCAAAAGCCTACCAAGATGTGGTGTCGGCCATGGTGGAAAATTGGGGCATCCACTCCAAGGCATTCAAAGAACTTGCGGTGGGTTGTTTCACCCCTGCAGCCATTGAAGAACTTCTCGCGGCTGAGGCATTGCTTGATCAGGGTACAGAGTGGGAGTTGGGATCTGGGAAGCTGGAAAGCTGCGTGGCAGATATCAAAGAAGGATTAACCACGGTCTATGCGAATTTGAAATCGAAATTGAATGCGTGGAGTGATGAACTAAATGTCGTTAGGATAGAAGGGGATAAAATCCTCAGCACGTTTTTTGTCCACATAGGTGAAGTACACAGTTGTGGATTAATGGTTGGGGGGTCATTGGGGAAGCTTTATTCGATTGCCAAAGTCCCTGATATTGTCCCTCTCCTGATTGTAGATGAACACGTTATTTCACAGCTTTCCAGTCTGCGTGCACAATACAAAGAGTCGCCCAAGAGCGTGGATAGTAGCGCGAGTAGTGCTAGCACCACTGGTACCATTGTGAAAACCCCATTGGCAAATAATGATCAAAAACGCCTGCATGCCCAGGAAGCACTGTTGATTGCCTTGAATGCCGATCCTGTGATTTATAAAGAGTTTCAAGACACTCGTGCTACTTTTACCCATTTGCAGAGTTATGAAGAGGCGGGCAAAGATGTCATTTCTGATGCGGAGATCCTTAGCGGACTGATTAGTGCCCTAGAGGGATATTGCTTAGACGCTGATAGTGCTAACAATGATTTCGAGACAAGCTTGCAAGTTATTGTGGGAACAATCACACAAGAGGTGGCGCGTATCAAAGGTATACTTGTCAAGCAAGCACCTTTTACCATGTTCCAGCAAGCTCGCACCAACTTAATAGCTGACGGAACCCTCAAGGACCTGGCAGGTCTGGGGGGACGAAACCTTGAGGTGCTCGCATGGAGAGATGTCGATCTTTTGGCATGGCTGGAACCTTTTAAACTAATGGAATGGACAGATGGGGCTGCGTCGGATTCCTATGAGAAAAATAACTTTCCCACCATCAAAGAGGTGCTTATGGAAGAGAGCAAATGGGTAAACAATTTGCGTACTCAACGCGACGAGGATCTTAAGCGATGGCAAACGGCGTCTGAGGCCTATGAGGCAATGTTGTGGAGCTCACGTGATCAGGTAGCCAAGGCGTTGTCGGTGTATCTGGATGCCTATGGCAAAGGTTTTGCTGGGGCCCAGAAGGATTGCTTGGAATTTGTCAATGGGAAAGGATTAATTTGGGAAGAATGGTTGCAAGGTATGAAGACGCCAGCCAGTTCTAGTGAAGCATTTGATGTGTCTGCGCGATTTAATTATATTAATTACGAACAATACTTCCCTCGATGGCTCGTGCGTGAGGAACTTTTGCTATTCCGTAGCCCGGACCAGTACAAGAAACCATTTGCGGGTCGGTACGCGGACATGCTCAGACGGGTATTGAATAGTTTTATGACTCCGATCCATAATACACTAACTGCTCTCCTTGGTGAGCTCAATGCGTGTGGTGGAAAGATGACATATCGCAAATCTATTAGTGATGCAGTGGCGACCATTGACGCCGTCCTGAAGGAAATGGAGAAAGATAATACTCAGATGAACGCATATATCAGCCAATGCGAATCACATTTCGCGCGACTGGAGTCCCAATGCAACGCAGAATTGGTAGCCATCAAGACTGACCTAGGGCAGACTCCAACCACTCTGGCCCAACTGTCCACACTATGCGCAAATCTATGTGATGAATCAGTCTTTGCATCACAAATCCTCAAAGGCAAAATGGGATGGACTGATGCCGAGGTGACGGCATTTACGGCAGCCTTTGCAGACATGACAACTCCAACAAAGGCGGAATTTCTTAGAGATACCAGAGCGTTGGTTACACGATTCACCGGGCACGTGGTCACAATTAATGCCCTGACCATGGCTGATATGGGACCGCTGGTTAACGAAATTGGAACTGCGAATTTCTTATGTGCAGATGTTGCAATGCCGACTCTTCCACAGTTATTTGAGGAGGAAACGTTATTGCATCGACTAGTCCGCTCACTACGCCCAGCCGAGGTGCATCTGAACTGCCACGATTGGTCTGTTTATCGACTTTACCACGAACCACTTGTAGCTTCATTGATGGCAACATATGAACAGGAAAAGGCCGCTCTCGTGCCGGAAACAAAGACGGTGCTTCAGACCGTCGATGAGGCTGTGGATGAAGCCGTGAAAACGTGGACAAATGCACATCCCGTGCGTCGATCCCTCGATGGATTAACGAGTGATATTGCACTCCAAACAGAGATGTCGAAACGGAATGAGCTGATCATGAAGATATACGAGAACGATGCAAAAGATAGGGACAAGAACTTCAAAGTTCTTTCCAATACCAAAGCATACAAGCACTGGAGTGAATGGAAAACGATGGAGGAGGGTATAAAGGCATTGGCAGGCAAATTCAGCAGTCTAAAAAGCGAGTACTCTACAGGAATGCAAGGAGACTTATATTTCGATAGCCGCCTCTCATCCACGCTAAAACGTCAATTAACATCCAATGGAATTGATAAGGATTGGATGGATGATTTCATCGATGCTACCACACTACTACCATTGAAGAAGGCCTATCTGAGCTACCAGGAAGCCTGTACAGGCTTTTATGAGTGCGACACTACTTTTTATAATGCAAAATTGAACGGAAACATACAAGGACTCCTGGATGAGTATATGTCCTCGATGGGAATGGGGACATGGTATTTTGGTGTTTACTCGGACATTAAGTCCACCATCGCTTCCTACCACCGCGATCTGGCCCATCTGACTGTCCCAGTGACTGAAAAATTACTCGCTGTGAACCCTGACTATGATTATTTGAACGACCCCTCCTTGGCCAACGTATACAAGATTTGGCATCCAGAGAACGACGATCACGCAGGCCCCTCTTTTGACTACGCCACCTATGATCTGGCAAGGTACAATCAATACGCATCCAAATTGGTCTCCCAGCTAGCAGATTATGCATCGAATCAATGGCAAGACTTCAGTGTACATGATCGCCTCGCGCATATCCGACAGCGCATGGCGCATCAACTCAATCCAGAAGGACACTTCCCTTATGGAATGGTAACCGTAGACGAATCCGAGCGTCTTTCCAAACTCCAAGCCTCATGTGGATCCTCCTCGAGTGATACTTGGGCCATTGTAGCCCCTTTCCACGGTCAATGCACCGCTGCAGTGGCTGCCATGCGTGAACTGGCGGCTGCTAATGGCCCCATTGCGAGTCTAATCTCTGCTTATGACACATATCACACACAGGCGTATAATTCGCTCTACGATGAATCCTCGGAGGCATATCACAACTGCTTATCCGCCGTAGAAAAACAGCAGACCCTCACCGCCGCGAAGAAATGTGCTACACAGGACTGTGTGGCTGCAGTTTTGATAAAACCTCTTGATAATGGGCTTTCAGCAGGCTCTCTACTATCCTCCTGTTCCTTAACAAGTCTGAGACTAATGACACTAAAGTCAGTGCTAACCCCCGCGATGAAGTCAAGTAGTGTGGTCGCCTTAAAAACCTACCAAGGGGTGGTGACGGAGAAATTCGCAGCCATCAACAACTATCTGCGATCGGGGCTGGAAACAGTGCGGGAGAAAGTACACGAGATTGAGTACAAAAACGGAGGAAGTTTCTCAAATACATGTAAAGAAACAGTGATGGAGGAATTCCTCAAAGGGGTGCAGCCTGATTTTTATTTCTTGTTGGTGGAGAACCTCGAAAAGGTTGTCATGGAGGAGATTGGAGGCACGGGGGGCAGCAGTAGAGTATGGCCCTGAGTATGGTTTCTGGTTACCGTAGCAACAGGAATGAAAAAGTGAACTGGAATTGAAAGTAATTGAAAAAAAAAAAAAATAGTTAAAAAGAACAAGACAAAATTTCAAATAAAACAAAGATAAAATATTTTTCAGAGTGTTTTATTTTTTGCCATAGCAACCAACCAACGGTCAACAAAAGTAAAATATTGTTCTTATTTTTTAACAAATCGATTAACCTGCTTCATTTTTTTTATTTTCCATTTATATTTTTATGTGTTGTATTTGATTTGTATATTAAAGAGTACTTTCTCGCCTAGCAACAAAGTTGCCATGGAGTCTCAATATAACGTGCAAAGGAAAATGAAAATACTCGCTCGAAAACGAAAGAAATTAAAATCAATCCACCCCACCCGGGCGATTATTTTCCTTTTTGGTCTACTCCTTGTAATTGTGGTTGCTATGGCGTTTTTACAACGAATCGAAGCAAAAAATAATATCCACACAAAAAAAGTTGAATCACATAGCAACAAAACAACGACAAAAAAACCCAAAGAACCAAACACGAAAAAACACCCCAAACCACACCAAACCAAGAAAAACTCCAAAGCCACCAAATCCAAAAAGCCGCCTCCACGGCCTCAAGACGGGGCATATCCGCTGTTTGATCAACTCCATCGACTCCTCAAACAACACGCGGACGAGAAATCCACCCTCCACGGCCTCGTGCAGTCTGGCGTGAGCTTAAACAATGCCGAGAAAACCGAACAAACAAATCTGCACTCTGCCCAACTGGACTGGATCAATGGCCAATTGCTTAAACATCTTTTGGATCTAATCCTCGATGTTATTTTCGGTGAAACTAATAATTTATTTTCTTTTTCTTCCAATTCCACTCTGGAGGAGTTTAATTCCCGTGCAGACAAAAATCGGTTGAGCCGTATCCAAGCATTAAACGGAAATGGCCCAAATAATCCCCTTCTCCTCCTCTCTCCCAACCAATACGCTTCAAAACTCTCCTCCAGTTTCACCACCGCTGCCGAACAAGATCCCCCTAGATACGAAAACCTTGCCCCGTTGCTAGGCGAGTGGTGGCTGAACGAGAATCAAAACCCCCGCACCCCTCCCCGATACATGTTTGGCTCAAAAAATGGAAACATACCCATTAAACAATGGTCCAGTATCAGTGCGGGTTGCACTGCCCCGTTGCTACGCACATATTTCCCTTCCTCTCCCCCCTTATCATCACCACACCACTCCTCTTCATCTTCTTTAACGGTGTTTGATGGTGCCGCCTTCCCGCTGGCCGAGGGCCGCATCGTGGCCGTGCTGCAGGCAGAGGGAGGCCTGGTGCAGGAGTGGAATAAGCAACGGAAGGGGTTTGAAGACGCGAGAAGGAAAGAGAAGGCTGCGAAGGAGAAGAAGAGGGAAGCGTTAAAGAGAAAAAAGAGAAAAAGAAGAAAAAGAAAACAAGAAAGAAACAAGAAGACTTAAAAAAAAAAAAAAAAGTCATTTTTTTTTTCTACTTTTGGTTTTTTTTT
>PDIM01000098.1:33996-49517 GCA_002811675.1 Ichthyosporea sp. XGB-2017a | reverse complement strand
AAAGACGAGTGTCTCCTGAACAGGTTAAAGTGATTAAAGTCAGTAACGTGGCGGAGTTGTTTGATGTTCCCGTCGATGAAACGTTTGAAATTACTGCGATTCTAGATCATCGTATAATGAAGAAAGGCAAGAAAGAATACCTTTGCCTCTGGCGTAACTACCCAGAACCTACTTGGAATTGTGAAGAAAACATGACTAGTACTGGATGTGAAGAGTTGCTTAATGATTATAGAAATCATGGTTTTCAGGCGACTTGGTGAGTTATGTTTTGTCAGTAGAATTCAGTGTGGGGGAGTAATTATACAAAACCTAACAGTAAGATAAAACCTAACTGATCAGCATGACAGAATAGGGTATACGTAGTACAGGGGAAGGACATTTACTTTGTGAATTTTTATTATTCATTTATAAATAGATTGTGCCAGAATATTTGTATATATTTGTAGTTAGTTTTCTTTGATTTAAACAATAAAAGAGTTGATGGTCATACAGTGGTGTGACGTGTGTGTTCAAATCTGTATTTTATTACTAAGATCGTCTGTGAGAACGAGAGGGGACTGTTCGCCAAGGACATTGTTGAAGAGATATACCAACTAACGAAAATGGAGGTACACCAAACAATAGCATATGTAAGTGGAGGGAAGTCTCTAGTAGAAAGAACAAATCGCTGCACAATTAATCATGCGTTGAGATCTGAGGGCAGAGACTGGCCTTCGCAGTTACCGGTAATTATGAACACAATCAATAATATACGGAGTGCAACAACAGGGTTCTCCCCTAGCCAGTTAAATTAGCATTAGGCAGATCGACAACATTGCTAGACTACGACGACGGGAGACACAGGAACAGGGGAATGCCAGAAGAAATGCCGTGGATGGACTACATGTCTCAGATACGACGAATCATCTATCCAATGGTCTGTGGGCGAATAGAAGAAAAGCAAAACCTCAGAGTCGATAATCAGGAGGGAGCTAGTGAGACCTGTAGAGTTATATAAGAAATATGATCTAGTGTATGTCGCGAGGAAAGAAACATTGAACCCATTAACTAAGGGAAAAATCCAGACAGCTAACTTTGGTCCATGGATCATTATGAAACCGGAGAGATATGGGAATACTGAGGACGTGCATCAATATACGGTCAAATACCTGATAGACGGGACTGTGTATTCAGGAGTACACTATCGGAGGATATTAAAAGTAAATCCTGTTAGCGTACCGACGTTCCCGAGTTTAACCGCGAATTTAAACGGGATCGACTGTGGAGGGCTGAAGATTCACAGCCATCGATACTAGTACGAATTAGGAACGGGGGCAGAGTACCAAGTTTATGATCCGGACGACAATACATACCAACAGTGGTTGTCATCCCACCAAGTCGACCCTAGTTTGATTGTAATCTATTGGGAAGAGTATTATGCGGATGTCCAAGAGAGAGGACAAAATGACATGCCGGAATCAGGGACACAAGATGGGCCAGTATGGAGGGACGGATCAGAGAGCGGGAGTATAACTTCCGGTTACCGCGGGAATTGTCATTACGGAAACATCGATGTCGAGTATTTAGTGAGTCATGAGCATCATAACAGTCGGGAGGAGTAATCAGTTGGGTGCGACGGGCGTGTGAGCAAGGCGGCAAATATTCAGCTGAGGGAAACTAGAGCCAGCTGAGGGAATCAACAAGCACGGGAAGATTAAAGCTAATAGCACGAGGAAGTGCTAGGGTTAAGCGAAGGATGGCGCATTGAAGTTGTAACGACAGGGTGCCGAGGGAGAATGAATATTGGGGCGGAAGCCGGAGTGTAGGTACCGAGAGACGTTGGATATTGAGCTACGGGCGAAATGACAGAATGACAGCCACTTGACGCGCCTGCCAAGAGTTGGGCCGAAGAGACGTGAACTCCGGTATTGGCATAACCATACTCCTAATCCATGGAGAAAGGGGGAATGGATGTCAGAAAAATAGAAGTTGGAAATAGGTACGAGTTTCCCTGTTGGAACTGAGGATGCGGAGAAGAGGGAACGTAGAGACGGTTGTTTATGTTTAGAAATATTTGCTTATGTATGGCCGAACCATGGGGAAAGGAATGTCAATATTGAGTATGGGGAAGCCGGTAGAGAATCGGCACGTATAAAAGAGAAGAGGCGAAAGTATGTCCGAACGCTGGAAGGGAGAAAGTTTTGTGTTAATCGATTTAGTCCAGTATTCGACGACCTGCGGATTCAATCGCTAGTTTACGTCTTCGAGAGTTCATTACAGCCGGTATTGCTTAATGTACGTAAGTGCCGTTTGACTTAAGAAGAAATAAAAGTAGCCTTTAACTACGCAACTGTGTACTGTGTCAAATAGAATTAATCTACTTTTAGACGTTGTGTCTGCTTTTATGGATAGCTCGCACACACCTCTTGATATCGATATGGATTCAAACAAAGGTCGTAGGATCTGTTTCTGTTCCGAAGCTCAAAAGGAGAAGTTCAAGATGGATGTTAAAGCAAGGATTGGAACTTGGAAGCGTTAAAGACATGGAATTTGTAAAAAGCAAAAAGAGTCTGTCACTTGACTTTCAAAAAATTGTAATAGACAGCAAATGTAGCGGTAGCCGTTGTTGTCTTGATCGATTTGTGACCTTTAGCTCGCCAGTTGCTGTTTTACCATTCAAAGAATTTGTTTTGGCGGAAATTGAGACATCGACTTGGGTAATTACTGATCAATTAATTGACTACTTTTGTATGTGTGCGGATGAATACTGCAAACTGAACGGACTGCCGCCGGTACTTGTAATCTCTTGCGTGGAATGATATCGGGGGCAAAGTTCCTTCTAAGCCTGGAGAAAGAATGCCCAGGGAATGTAACGATTCTCGACAAGTCTCGATACACGTGGATCTTTCCAGAATATTCCAGAGCATTCCAGCGTTACACTTCTGCCTCGAACATTCCTGAACCATCTTGAACCATCCTTAACATTCTCGAACATTCTAGAACATTCGATCCCGAATTGACCCGAAATACCACGAACATTCTGGCACACCATTACCTAATCCTAGAATGTTCTAGAGCGTCCCCCTAACCCCACTGGCCACGATCCCCGAGGGGTATAAAAGCGGACCCTCATCCCCGAATTTCCGAAGTTTAGAAATTAATTTTAGTTTGAACAATTTAGATTTGTGAATCTTGAAATATCTTGAACTCTTGGAATAAATCCTGAACCTCCGAAACTTCAGTCTTGTTACAGGGAACCCCCACAGTATATCCTCATTTTCGAGAATTTGGGTGGCTCGCATTGGGGGCTTAATTTGCTGTTGGACATGGATAACTTTCAAGTCCATTATTTCGACTCTTTGGATTTGGAAAGCAGCCGATGGGAAACTGCTGTGAAACAAGTTGGTGATCAGCTGTTCGCCACCTCGTACGCGGAATACAAATATGCCTTTCCCATTGCACATGAGTGACATGAATGGATGTTCGTTAATATCACAAATGCGGTAGTTTCCAGCAAAAAAACGGGTATGATTGTGGTATTTATGTGCAGGCATTTGCCCAGCTGAATTTCCTCCACACGCTTCTGGTGGACGAAGTTATCTGCAGAGAGAATCGCGCTTTGGTAGCATCAATTAGAAGACAATATCCATATCTTCTGGCGTATGCTATGAACAACGATTACACTTTTTTGCCGCTTTTTCACAAAGGAGTGTACAAGCTATTCCGCGGAGAAGTTGAGCAAATTGAATTTACGCAGATGCATTATGAACTCCCTGAACAGCATGTCACCCAAAGCGTACAAGACTTTGTGAGATTGATTTTGCATGGATGATGGAATCACCTTGAAACGTTAGTGCCCCGAGAACTACAACGTAGCAAGAGCAACAAAGCGAGTTCGTTGGTTAATTTAATACTTCGTGAAGACCTGCGGACTCTGCCGTCTATGTTGAAGACAAATTCCATCGATATACGGCATTTGTCATGTGTCGCATAGCACGAACCATTTCGAGCACGGGAGAAGTTTGTGGGAGATCGTTGCTCGAAGAGCACGTCTTTTCGGATGCAAGGTCGAATGAAAACCTTCTGAAGGTGTTTGAAGAAGCATTCGAGACCCCCTTATCTTGGGACGTTGCTAAATCTCTCGCTGATTATGTTGATGTTCCCGATAATGTTATCTTCTTTAGTCCTCGTGAGACGTGAATTAGTCCTCGTGAATTTGATCAAATCGGGAAGATGGCATAAAAAGTGCAATCAAATATTGGTCAGAAAGCACGCGGCAAAGGGCAATCGCGCGGGGACCTTTTCGCATGCGAGACAAAGGCAAACAATGCAAATTGAATTGCAAAGACAAAGACATTGTTCTGAGAGTGATAATTGGGGTGAAGCCATCTTCAAAGGCTTCATCTAAAAGACAGCACACTTGCAAGTTGCATTCTGTGTTTTCAGGAAAGAAGGAAGAGATGAGAAGACGGATTTATGGATTTATGAGATTAGTGTTTCTCTAAGTGATGAACACGAGAAATGCGCAGAAAAAAAACCAACGTTAAAAAAATGTTTTTAGGGCGAGAATTAAGAACAAGTCTGAAGTCGCCAACACGCTCACTATAGAGGCTGCAACACAAGTTGTGGACCCTTTTTTGATCGTTTCCGGCTCATGCCCTTTTTTTTTTTTTTTTTTTTTTTTTTTTTTTTTTTTTTTTTTTTTTTTTTTTTTTTTTTTTTTTTTTTTTAGTTATGAGACTATATGCCCTGATACACTAGCTTGTGTCACATTTCTCTACACTACAAGTGCTGGATAAGGTTTATCCTGAGCAATTTCCAAAACAACAAGAAACTCAGAAGCAAATTTCACTGATCTCCCTTGCAAGGGAATGTCTTCTCTCAATGCAACAGAATACAGAAGCTCTCGCCATACGACTCGGTAAAGTTTAGGCAAGGTAAGGATCTTAAATGTCTATTATATTAGTACCTCTTCCGTGTACTGAGGGGAAAAGTCAGGCATATCAATACTTGCCATAACTCAAATTGTGTCATTGCGGCCCATTATCCATATTAATCAATGTTGGCTTTGACTCATGCAATTGGTCGGCCCAAAAGGGGAAGAGAAAGAATCTACCAAGAATAGATCCATTAAGCATAATGAGATTCTGCATTCTAAAACTGATTATGAAAGAACAAATCTGACTTCTGAAGGGGGCTCTATTATCGAGGGTACATGTGTCATGTACAAAGGAAATTCGAAATAAAAGCAAGAATTCTATCGCTACAAAAAGTGCAATCTGCCAGCTGGAGCTGGAAGGCCGTCCGGGAACAGGAAACTGAAAAGGCCCTCTGTAAATGAAAAAGAGCCCGCTGTTATTGAAAAAAGGGCCCGCTGTTATAAAACTGAAAAAAAAGGACCCGCTGATATAAAAAAAGGCCCGCGCATAAAAAAATTGGCCCGAGGATATTTTAAAAAAGGGCCCGCCGAAAAAGTCTTGAGGTCCCGAGTTTGTTCGACACTTGCGCCCAAAAACGGGCCAAAAAAATTGGTCCGTTCCAAAAAAGGGCCCGCCCTTAGGTTCCCCAGACATAGTGTACTTAAAGTTTGAAAGATGCATGATCGATCATGATGATCAGTATATATAGAACGGGCAGTACAATTGCGATCAAACAGGGTGGCCTTGATCAAACCGAATACAAGGATCTCCGAAAGGGTCTCCTGTTAATCATGATTTATAACAGACTCTCGCGGCGGCGGAGATATTGTGGATGATGATCCATATTGCTTGTGATCTGATGAGGAACACGAGAAAGATAATGCGCAAGCGTTCAACAAGGAGAATGCCAATCCCAATACCACAACTCTCCAAGAAAGTTCGCAAAGACCTGGTGCAGATGATGCTTCTGTATGGATATCCTCTAAAGCCCCCCAAGGCCCTATTACTTCCCCTGCAGAAGAAACGAATATGCAGGGATATACTGCTACTTGAAGAGCTTAAGCGTTTGAACAAGCACGAGCTAGTAGAGCTTAATTACAATACTCTGATCCCTAATGACTTGCACCGAACCAATACGATCTAATCGCACGTAAGAAGAACAGTGAATATATTTGCTTTATGGCTACAAGCGCGGATGGGTTAATGACCATCCAAAAAAAATATCACGACAAATTTTGTCCTTAGAGCCTCAACAATGTAATCAAAGGTGGTTCGAGCACTCGGAATTGAAACTCATGAAGCCTATTGCTTTCATTAATTATATTGATAGGTGGTTGTTATTGCCACGTATACGAACTCTTCTTAGAAGTCAATGAATGCTTGACTGAGTAAATAAGCAAATACTCATAACGCTGTACAAAGAATGGCATAACATCCACACAGGGCGATCAGTAAGGGCCCTGTTGCTCGGACATCATTTTAATGTGGTATGCTTGCTACAATACGTATATTAGGTATAATATAGTGCGCTGGTTTCAACAGTGTGCTCTTTGCTCAACCCTACAGGCGATGAAAGAAATACTAGATGACTACTTTAGACTACTGTAGTAATAGAGCAATATACTTTATTTATGGAACATAAAAAAGAAAGTCGGAAAATATGGGGTAGGACCCAAATTGAAAATAAAAAATTCGAGTAAAACAAAATTCAAAATTAACAGCTGGCTTCGCTGATTGGTGGATCGCTTATCCGATCTGTTGGCGATGATTGGTTGTCCGTACCTTAGATTTAATCTTCTATCAATTTTCAAGAAATGTCACGCCCCAAAACTGCACTGCAGCTATCCAGTCGCCAGTCGGGGTATTATTATAAGGTAATCGCGAGTCGTGATATGAATTATGTTTGTTACTTCCGTCTTGGTATATATATCTCTGCACATGCAGTTTAAATTTGTACTTTTTACAGTACTATGCCCATGCATGAGCATATATTAAGAGGGCCATCTTGTGTTATGTTGAATTGGGTTTAATTGATCGTTGTGCCATCTTTCCTGACAAATAAAGGCTTTTTCATCAATTATATTATAGTTCATCTTTCCCAAGATGGAGAATTCTAGTACATATTATTGGTTGTGTAATGAATTTTAGCGTTTATGATAAGGTCGTTTGTGGAGAAACTATTATTGAGTCACCGAAAATAAAAACAATATTGTACGCATGGCACGAGGTGTCCGCGAGACGCGATGGGAACTTTCATTAATTTGACCTTCCAACCAACCACTCAACCAGTCTCTGTCAACTAGTGCGCCTCAGTATAGCAGTGTGCTGTGAAACGAATCCTGCCTCTCTTTCGCCGTTTTTCTCTCTTGAAAACTATAAAAGCTAGGTTTCTTTGTCTCTGAAAGACCAATATACCAATTTACTTTATTGATTTATTATAAAAGTGCAAGAGGTGCAAGATCACAATCTGCTTAACTTGATCTTACACATAATCCATCCATAAAATTAGATTCTTACAAACGATACCAAGAATGGCCTCTCTTTTGAAAACCGTGGCCGTCGCCCTTGTCATGGCAGTTGCATGCTCGACCATGGCAACCGCCCGCCCCTCTCACGGGCATATGTTCAACAACTTAATTATTCTCGGAGATTCTCTTTCCGATATTGGCAATATCCTTGTTGCGCCCCTTACGAACATCCTTGAAGACGATGGATTTTTCAGTGAGAACCCATACACAGGCAAGGCTTTTTATCGCCCTAAGAGACTTCTCGGACCGGTTTGTTATCAAACTGTCATGGAAGGTGATTTCAACAACGGTGCTGGGTGGTCGGAGTATTTTCTTCAAGTGGCATCTCAGCAAGGCGCTACTAAGCAAACTTCTGTGATGGCTAACATGTACTTCTACAAGAAGGAGTGTCAGGCTGAAATCATGAAGAACATAAAGAACTTTGGTAGTGTGTCTATCAACTACGCATGGGCCTCAGCTGTCACTGATGGAATCTGCAGAAACTACGACAAGGATCCCTGGAATGGTGTTGACTGCACCGACACAAAGGTCATTACCAAGAACTGGCTCAAGACCGAGGCTGTGGGTGTCAAAGATCTCCGCAAGCAGTACATTCCCCCTGTGACAAGCCAAATGATTTATCTTCAACAGGACATCCAGAAGAAACGCGTGAGACCCACAGGCAAAGACATGTACGTGATTTGGTCTGGCGCCAACGATCTTTTGGCAAACTTTAGAAACATCACCGGGTTCAATGAGCAGACACTGAAGGCACTGAAGGAAATCTTTGGCGAGGCAGCCACTGCCAATGTCCGCAATGCCAAGAACCTCTTGAATATGGAGGAGGCCAAGACCAACACTGTGTACCTCATCAACCAGTTCAATCCCGTGACCACACCCATTGTCTCCACCATCCCTGGAGGCGAGCAATTGGGTAAGCTTATTGGCGAGGAGTATGATTTAACTCTTCGTGCTGAGATTCTCAAATTCAATGTCCGTAACCCCCTTAAGAAAATCTACTATGTCAATGCCTGGGATATGTTTGACGATATGAGAACCGAACACCCTGAATACTTCACCAAGGCCTATGACTCTCTTGGAATGCCCGTGGCATGCCCCAAGCCCACCACAGAGGAAGAGCGCCTCCAGAACTGCAAGGGATATCAATTCCAGTACGATGGTGAGCATCCTACCAGCACAACACACCAGCTATTTGCCGTGAAGATGTTTGACTTTGTCTCCAAGAACCCCGTGAAGCATCACCTTTTCTAAATGTACTTATATCTTAGACAGGCTTTGAATAAAAAGGAATGAGCTTAAAGCCTTACTACATACCAAAAACATGCAACACCAAGTCCTTCATCTCTTTTATGTCTATCGGTCGCTAACTTTCCAGTTCAATCGGCTCCCACTTAAGTTTCAGAGCCCTTCTAGCAGGTGACATGGCTGGGAAGGATAATCTGTCAGAGAAATGGATCTGCTACCCACCCTCCAGTGCGTTGCTTGTGTATCTTTTCTTTTGAGAGGAAAAGGCCCCCTTGAATCCGTGTGCCACTTTTGCTTAATTTATAGGCTGGTTGGATTTAGGAACATATTGTTGTGTGTAGCTTCAAGATTTAGCCTCTGCTTCTCATTTCTCCTTAACACCCATGTCCATGATGCAGATGAGAGCATTGGGGAGAGACTCTGGTCAGGTGGAATTTTGGGGAATGAGGAAACGGACTTGGACGGGCATCATTTAATTTGGTATCGATGGTGTGAAGAGTGAGAATATTTCCTGGAATAGATAGTTCCACCATATTGGTGAGTATTAAGAGTGCCCAGGGACTGTCTCTCTCTCTTTCTGTAGAAGGAGAGGCTGCATTTATTTCAGCTAAAGCACCACGGGGGCACTTTATAAAAGACACATTTCCCAAAGCAACGTGTGCTGCTGAAAAGGAAAACAAGTAGTCATTGGCTCGAGACTGTGAGAAACTTCGGTGTCTTTTGAATAGCATGATGCGGTAGTTTATGTTTCAGCTCTAGTGCCACTGTCACTTGTAATTATTGCGTTATGTGATGAGGTACATATATATCAGATACTAAGTAGAAATAGAGGATACAAAATATGTCTGTGGATCTCCGCACATAACTCATCGAGGACTCCACATGCTCGTGTCATATCAATAAAATATACAGGAGGCAACTGGCAACGGAACAGCCAGTTGATCATCATGCATGGCAACCAGCAACCAGCTGGTGTGTCTCCAAGTGATCTCAATAATTATAAATGTGTACTTGCAGTGTAAATATTTAATTATTTTTATCCCCCGACCCCTCCAAGTTCCCATTCGATTGAGGGATAAATTTACTGTTTATGTCTTCTTTTCAGCGCATCTTTCTCAGCAGCTCATAAGTCATAACTGCTACTGACAAGTGACCGAGGATACCGATTTGAGTGTAAAAGTTGCGTGACCGACGACCGTTACATTACACTATCGTGAGGTGCTGTTTTGTAGTGTTGGGTCACTCAATATATGTGTCAAATTCAGACAATTTACCAAACTCCAAAGGTTGTTGTATCACGAATTTCGCAATAAGTGATCATATTTCTTGTTTGCAGTTTCGCACATATGCATATTACAGTAATGTTGTTCAATTTGGGGACTTAACATGAATTACAAGCCATTTAATTTGCATGGTTGGGGAATTGATGTGGGTAAAAGGGACCAGAAGAGCTAATTTGGTACTGTGTAGTACATACTGTAGTCATCGACTCGGAGTCCATTTAACCCGATGATTCAAAAAAAAAGTATTTTAAGATACAAAATGTAATTATGTTAATCGGAGAAGGGTCCAATGGAAGGTCTGTGATGCCAGCTGTTGAGCTGCAGCTGCTCTCCGAGTGGTTTGCACATGGATTCTCTTCTATGTTCTTACTTTTGGCCAATATATATGGTGCTCAATTCCCATGAGAACATCGAAAAGGTACCTTGGTGTTGTGTTGTGTTGTGTAACCATGAGTTCATAGCTTTAAATAGAACTCTCGCTTACGATAATATGCAGTTTGTACTGGGAAAGGAGTAGACGGAATCCATTACTACGAACGCGGAAGAAACGGATCCTTTACCTCGGTCTCGCTTTCTATTTGAAAAAGAAAAAACGTGAGAACAGCTGGAAGACTATATTTGCGATGTAAACATTCAGTTAATTAGTTCACGTAATGGAATTGGGGCAGCAGCTATAAATACAGGATGGCCATTGCTTCGAGGAGCAGAGATTTCACTAACAGATATACTTTGTATTTCCAGCAGCAAAAGATTACTTCAATATTGTAATAATCTTCTTCTCGTTGTGTTAGATTTCGATTCATTTCCACTCTCCATTCACTATTTCGTAGATTAGTTTCGTGGTGCTTCATTTTTTCCCCCAAACATGAAACAATCATATGCCTTGATCGTCCTTGTGGGGATCCTTCTTGTTGCCGGATGCTTTCCAGTCCAAGCCTGGCCATGGCCTTCCCCAAAGTCCAACCGCCTCTTCAACAATCTGTTTGTGTTTGGAGACTCCCTCTCCGACATTGGGAACTTGTCTCCCTCCCCTTTCACTAATGATGTGGACAAGAATGGCTTCTTTTCTGTGGATCCCGTCACCAAGCATCCCTTTACAGAGCCTACCCGCAAGTACAGCCATTGTGTTAACCACATCCACAAGCTACCAACCGGCACCAAGAACAACGGCTATGGATGGAGCGAGTACTTTATGCAAATTGCCCAGGCAAAGGGAGTAACTCCCTCCACTGGTATTGTCCCAAGCATGTCCCTCTACCATGACAAGTGCAAGAAGCAAGTCGAGAAGGATGTCGAACATGTGTCCATCAATTATGCGTGGGCGTCGGCTACCACATACGGACCCTGCAAGAACGCCTCCAAGTACCCATTTGATGGTCCTTGCAATCCATACACCGTGTACAATGCATGGAAGAGCAATGACGTGGATGCCAAACTGCCCAATGTCAAGGTGCCCCCTGTGTCTGTGCAGCACGAGTTTTTCATGCAGGACATTGCCACAGGAAAGGTAAAGGCCCAGAAGGATGACTTGGTGGTCATCTGGACTGGTGCCAATGACTTGATGGCTGATTTTTTGAATGTTACCAAGGCCAAGTTTCACTACAAGGTCGAAGCCATTGAGTCAATTGCGTACACCATTGCTGACCAAATGATCAAGGATGCAGCCCGGTTCCTCGATGATACACAGCATCCTATCAATCAAGTATATGTCGTGAACATGTTTAACCCCAACATTGCTCCCGTTGAGTCTGCATTTCCAGGGGCAAATATTCTTGGTCTTCCAGTTGCTGTCTGGTTCAATAATCAGGTGAAGTTCCATATCAACGCTTACAATCTTCTCCATCTTGGACGCAAGCGTATCCATCTTGTTGATGCTTTCGGTATTTTTAATGACATGGCCAAGGACAAGAGTCTCTTTGGTTTGTCATTTAACAGCAAAAAGAAGGCAGTCAAATGCCCAGTCCCCAAAACCAATAGCGAGGACAGAGAAAACTGCAGAGGTTACCTCACCCAATATGATGGCACCCATCCTACTGCTCCTGCCCATCAGCAATTCAGTGCCAAGGTGTTCGACTTTGTGAAGGCTCACCATAACGTCTGGTAAAGCGGGCCATATCAAGAAGTCAACATATGTCAACTGGTTCCTTATATCTTCAAACTCCAAAGCCCTTTATGTGTTTTGCATTCAAATAAACCTTTATAATTCACACTACGTATGTATGGTAGATGGCAGAAGTGCTTTGGAAAGGGTCATGGCACTGTTGAGGCCATTTGAGGCAGTTCACTTGCGGACATATCAATGCCCTTTGGTCAACGCCCGACCACAGGAACAAAAGGCGCTGTTAACAGCACAAGTGGACCGGTTTGGATCCACCTTTGTTAATCCATTGTTGGGATTTTAGGAATCTAGATCTAATACTGGTGAAGCAATTACTGGTCCTTCTCCATCAGAGGTCTAGCAAACAAGTAGTACGACTGTGGGAAGAGGACAAATAGTTCACTTTTGCAGACTTAGTCAAGCTTAATCATGAAAAGGAAAGGAAAGAAGGTCTTGTACTCCCCAATGAAAAAGAAGTTTGTAATGTGAGAGGGAAATTTGAAACTCAGAAAAGGTCCCCAAAGCCTTTGGAATCAACTCAACTTTGTGGATATATTCTATTTTTATTTTGCCAAGGTTGCAAAAACTCACCATTATCACCATCAATCGGTTTCAAGTTCTACTTGTTTTGAGATTTGAGAATAGCTCTTTCATCGCATTAATTAAGAATCAACCACAGGCCAGAGGTGAACTGCACAACGTGCAAATTGCAGTGCATTATGACTGGTCTGTTATGGCTCCTTCTTCTTTTGTTTCGTTAATATCGCCACTAGCTACATATATACAGTTGCATGTGTGTAAAGGCCATCTTTCCTATTCCAATTTTGGTTACAATGGAAAAAAGAATCATGAGATAAAGCAATTCAATAAACCCACTGTTCTCCAGTCAGGGGAAAACCCTTGACCCAGTATATACCCGGAAGAATCATTGGATTTTCCCACGGATACAATGTCGATAACAAGGATGTGGCACAGATTTAGGGTGCAGGTGAACCAGCGTAGATAAGTCGTACTTGCATGTTTTGACATGTTTAGGTACACAGTGATACTCTTTTTATAGTATCTCTAGATGAAAGGAGATTAGCTTAAGCAGCACGAAAGAAATACAAAGACACCCTATAAAAAGCCGATGTAACAATTTCACATAATTCCCATCAGGGACAACAATATTGTGGGCCTCTCGGGCAAAACATGGGCTGTTTTGAGTACCGTGTCTAAGCCACGATGCAAACACGCAAACATCACGAGAGCTGCCAAATGTCACTCATCCATGTCTGGGATCTAGAATTATTAATGGAATTCTTGTTTTTAATTAAAGCAATGGGAAAAGCTCCTGGTACTTGCTCAACATTGCAGCAAGTGAAGTTAGAACTGGGAATTATACTAAAAGGAAAGAAAGGAAAGTATTCAATAGCTGTACTACTCTGCCTGGGTTGCAGCCACAAGATAATACCAATGCATCCTAACAAGCTACCAAGGAGTCACTATCCATTGGGGGTTTTACTCTGGTGAAGCAGTTGCATCACTTGCAGGGTTGTCCAGCTATATGTGTTTGTTCTGGGACACACAGTATACGTATTGAATGAGCGTACATGTCTGGGAATGTGGTGTATTGCACAGTTCCCTTTCGAAGGATGTTGGCTGACCCCCATTGTTTTTACCGGGGAAGGGGAATGGTCTGTAATTAAGAGATGAAGAGGGTAGCAAGGAGAGAGTACACCACTAAAGTGGAATGGGAGAATGCCACAGTCTGGACACATATAAATTGAACAATGGGAAATAAAAGAAACATTCACAAGCTAAAAATTAAAACAAGGAAAGAGCCTTTAAAAGCAAAATCAAACTAGGAAAGATTTGAATCTCTTTTAAGTTTATCTTCTTCCCTCCTCTGTGTTTGATAATCTGAGATTGCTTTGCATTCCCTCTGCATCGATCTTTTTACTGTTATTTGATTATTACACTTTTGTTTCACTCTATTTGTGATTTTGACTCTCATTCATTCATCCACACATCATCAATGAAGACTGTCACCTCTCACACAAAAGTCATCACTGCCCTCCTTGTGGTGGCGTCTCTAATCCTCCTCGCCTCCGCCTCCCCGGCCTCTCGCTCTCCACGGGCAGGCAGGCGCCTGTTTGGCAACCTGTTCATTCTTGGCGACTCACTCTCGGATGTGGGCAACCTCCCCATCGCCCCCATCACCAACATGGTTGACCATGAGGGCCTCTTCTCCCACGACCCCCGCACCGGGAAGGACTTTTATCCACCCCACAGGGAGTTTGATAAGTGCGCTAACAGGGTCCGAAGAGTGCACACCATGATTCCAGACCCTCAGGGGGCTCTCAATAACGGCTATGGATGGAGCGAATACTTGCTGCAGACTGTCCAGGCCACACACATGTCCCCTACTCTGGGTATCATCCCCAGCATGTCCCTGGTCCACGATGAGTGTCTGGCGCAGGTGAAGGAGAAGGGCCTGGAGCATCTCTCCATTAACTATGCCTGGGCATCCGCCACATCGTATGGCCCGTGCAAGTCCCCCTCGTTTAAGCCCTTTAGTGGGGCCTGTAACCCGGATACAGTCACCGAGGCGTGGCTTGCGAATCCCGAGGAGAGTGATCTGGACCATATCAAGGTGCCCCCCACCTCTGTGCAGCTGGATTTCCTTCTGCGAGATATCAAAAACGGACTGGTGAAGCCTCAGAAGGACGATTTGGTGGTGGTGTGGTCCGGTGCGAATGATCTCATCTCCAATTTCGAAAAGTTAGAGAAGGGAAACCTTGCGAATAAGACTGAAGCGGTGGAGGCGATTGTGTATGAGATTGCCCAGCAGCTGGTGAAGGATGCGGTACGTATCCTTGATGAAGACAGCATCCCTATGAACCAACTGTATCTCATTAACATGCTCAACCCCAATCTCACCCCCGAAGAAGAACAATTCCCCGGTGCAAACATCGTTGGACAACAAATCGCACAGTTCTTTAACGCTCAAGTGCAACTGCACGTAGCCGCGTACAATGTAAAGCACATTGGCCACAAGAGAATCCATCTTGTGAGCTCCTTTAAGTTCTTTAGTCAGATGGCGGATGACAAGCACCTCTTTGGCAAGAGTTTTGACTCCCGCGGCAAGCCTTATCCCTGCACGGTACCCAAGAGTGAGCAGGAGAAGAAGGATAACTGCTTGGGATACATCACCCAGTACGATGGCACCCATCCCACCTCCTTTGGTCACCAGCAGTTCAGTATCAAGCTGCTGGACTACATCGAGAAGCATCACAATGTCTGGGCGTGAGATATGCATCCTTCACGTGTACGGCTGGAGACCCTGGAGTCCCTCTTCTCCCGGTGAGGGGAGGGAAGGGAGGGGCCCATTCATTTGTTTAATTGGAAATAGCAGAAAATAAAACCAAAAACAAAAAATCCAAAAATTAAAAATTCCAGAATTGTTAAAAAAAAAAAAAAGGCGGGA
>PDIM01000098.1:0-15123 GCA_002811675.1 Ichthyosporea sp. XGB-2017a | reverse complement strand
CAAGGAGGGGATGGTTTTATACTATAGTCTGTAGCTTAGAGAGAGCTACTGTGCACACTTAACTGCAACTGACTGTGGTTAAATATTTCACATGCATTAATTCACATGCATTAATTCAAAAAGGAAACAAGAAGAAAATAATAATGGATCGGGTCGGCGGCGTCCAAAAAATTATGAGGACGCGGACCGACGACGTCCGCTCGGCCCCATTTTTTAATTGGTTTTCTGTTTTTGGGCTACGTAATAAGGGAGGCCCTTAATTTTTCCACTATGGAAAATTAATACAAACAGATTAATGCACCAACTTAACACACCTTATTGTAGTTATGACAGATATCCATTGGATCGGGCCCTCTCAATTCTCATTTGTAGCTAGGGCAGATGCTCCAGCTGCTCGTGAATTCTTTGTTTTTGTTTTTGTTTGCAGCAACATTTTTATATATACAGCTGTAGGTATCAGCTTGCGGCTGGTTGCTTCTGCAGTCTCGTACCCCAAAATTGTAAATGAGCATGTCTTGGATTTTGCATGCTCTCCCACGCACTAATTATGTAGTCCCGTTGCTTTTGTTTTCACGCGCAGGATACCCACGATGATAAATCTGGACGTCCAAATATGTCCTTCAGGAGAATCAGAATTAAAGTCACCAACAAAAAGAAATTAAGAAGCAGAGCAGAAGGTATTTATTTGAAAGTCTTGCTATGTTAAGCCCCCCAACCCACCCCATGCCAGTCCTCAGCTCACCTCACCTCTAAAAAAAAAAATGGAGTATATATTTACAAACACACAAAACAGCTGTGACAAAAAGGTGCAGCATGCACATCAATAAAATATTAACGGCCAATGGAGTTGCGGTGGCGTACCAATTGTTTCATTTAGTTCAACGAAAGCGTCTTGTACAAACGTTTTAATAAGAGCAGCGGCCGGTTGTTCCGTGGTCACTTTTGAAATGCGTTATTCAGAGATACCAATATTCGCTCAAAAGTACACGGCTTGCGAATAAATCCATTTGCACCAATCTTCAGTACCTCTTGTTTTTCGGACTCGACAGCATTAGCGGTCAGTGCCAAAATAACACCCTTGTAGCCAACATTTGCTCCGCGAAGCAGTTCAATCGCTTCTTGTCCACCCATGTTCGGCATGCACATGTCCATGAAAATTACATCGTAATAGCTTATGCCCTTCTCACTTTCACTTGCCATCTTCTTCACCATATCAACCGCTTGCTGTCCATTTTCTACAACATCCACATCCAGTTGCGCCTTTGCAACAAAGCGCGATGCAATCATACGACATAACTTATCGTCATCAACAACCAGCGCACGTTTTCCCTCAAACGAGACATCCTCCGCAACAACTGCCGCTTCTTCAACCCTTTCTTGTTGTCGCACATTGACTGAACTTTTTGCGGTTACTTCAGGCACCCGCAAGGCGGGGCTTTCTCGAGATTTAGAAGACCCATTCTCCGGTGTTTTTGGTTCAGCTAATCCACTTGTTTTCCCCCTTTGAAGTGGAATCTCAAACCAAAATGTCGTCCCGATTCCAACTTTGCTCTTTACACCAATTTGCCCTTTCATTTGCGTAACCAACCCTTTGCAAATTCGCAACCCAAGTCCTGTACCAGTTGCCTTTTTGCTATACTCATTCTTGATCTGATAGTACTTGGAAAAAAGCTTCCGACACGCACTTTCATTAATGCCAATTCCCGTGTCAATGATTTCTACCGAAAGGTATTCTTTGCCATTTACAGCTGATGTGCCAGGTGAATGTAAGGATTTTCGCTTGTTTTCCAAATTTACAACACTAACCCGTACCGTAATAGTTCCTTTGGGCGTGAATTTGATAGCATTGGAAGTTAAGTTGATGATTATTTGTTGCAAACGGGCATGATCTCCCACAATGCGCTCAGGGACATCATCATCTACCTCTACTAACATTTTCAATTCGCTCGACTTCACTACAGCAATGACCTGCAGCTTAACACACTGATTCACCAAAGCACGTATATCCAATTCTTCTTCATCTATTTCAAATGCACCGGCTTCTAACTTGGAAAAGTCTAAAACATCGTTCACAATTGTGGCCATTAGATGGGAGCATCCCCGAATATGGCGGACGTATTCCTCTTGCATTTCCGTTAAATTCGTTTCCAATAGAAACTCAGCCAATCCCAAAGTACCATTCAGGGGATTTCGCAGCTCGTGACACATAAATGCCAGAAAATCGTTACGCGCCTCCACGGCAAGCTTTTGTCGTAATTCATTTTCAAAATGCTTCTCAGTTCTATCGCCCAAAGAAATGATAGTACTTCCACTGTCCAGCCGCAGTCGCACAACAGTAAAATATATTCGCTCATTAACAAACACATCGAACGGCTCAATGGCGGTGGACGTACTTGATACGATTTCCCGCAGACAAGAGACAAATGTCCGCCAGCCCATGGTTTTATACTCTGCAGAGCTAGATACACCTCTATCCTCATCTTCGTCGGACAAAGCAAATATTTCGCTTTCCTTCATATCATCTTCATTTGGACATTTCAATGCGACTACGTGCTCCATTAGCTCTCCGAACGTTTGCCCAATATAAGTCGAAGATCGTTTTGGTAGATCTAGTTTTCGAGCAAACTCTGTATTCATCAAAAAGATGGTTCCTTTGTCAGCGTCAATGGCAATCGTACCGTCCTTATTTTGCTCCAGAACAATACTTAGCAAAAAAGCAGTTTCACTCGCCACCCTTTCCTTCTCTTTCAGTAAAAATGCCCGCTCCTCAACCTTTTGTTCCAGCGTTTCTGCTAATGCGGCACTCTGGATACAAATGGCCACCTGACTGGAAATATTAGTCAAGACCTCAAGAATTTCCCTGTCAAATCCACCACCTCGGACCCGTGTTTCCAAGTAGAGCACCCCTACGAGCACCTTTCGACAAATGAGAGGGATTCCAATTATCTCAAATGGGAAGTTCGTCTTCACATACGGATCTCCTGCAAGAGTTCCTCCTCCAATGTACCCCATTTTGCCAAACGTTACACTAGATGCCGAGGAGGATTCCAGCCCCCAAGCCCCATCACTGTCGACACTAATCGACGTATTCAGGCTAATACGATCCTTTTCATATCTGTCACTCATATCTTTGGTCGATTTTTCCGCATGGTACCGAACTAGCTTTTTGGTCCTTGCTACTATATCTACCATAGAGCTACAATAGGCGTCCGCGTATGCAGAAGCAAGCTTTTCAGGTTCTACCTCGCAGTGCTCGTCAGCATACAAGGCTTGTAATACTAGCGAAGACTCTTCCGTTACATTAGGCGATGGAAAGCTCGTTATGTAGGCAAGCTCGTTGCGAGCATTATCACCCATGCTATCTGCATGCAACAGAAGCGCAGTACGTTGAGCCCCCGAGTATTTTGTTACCACTTCCATGACCTTCAATTTCATTTCTTTAAGAGATGCAGTTTCGGCCACTAACTCCATCATCATGTTTGTCATTTTGGTATCGCGTCGCGCCAAAATATCTTCACGAACAAGTTTCTGCGTGTTCGATGGGTAATGCGTTTCTTCGCCCACATCACGGTTTTCCAATGATGGAAAGCGGTTGGGGTTGCTTTGGTGAGCATTGTGTCCTCTGTGCCCATTTGAGCTGCCATGTGTCGAGCTCTTCCGAGCGCCTGAGGAATAAGAAACCTCGTTTTGGTATGCATGGTACATTGGAATTAAGCAAATACGAATAGTCCCCGCCTTATTGTAGAACTGAAAAGACAAGTGAAGCATCTGGTTTGCGACAATGTCTAGATGCAACGCATTCAAAGCATAATACATTCTACGGCATATAAGTCCACACATCATACTGAAATCATTCTCCTTGCCGATGTCGAGGGCCTGGTGGTACATTTGAAGACAGTCAGTTCCTGCTTCCCCACTCAAGCGCATAAATTCCGCAGTCAAAAGCAGGTAACGGACAACGAAAAGCGGAGAGAGCCCCTTGAACTCTTCTAGTTCATTTATATAAAACTTAACACACTCTAGAAGTTCCTCTTTGGATTTAACAGTTTTCTTGGGCTCTTCGGACGCAGAATTATGGACACCAATATGTTCCGTTTCCCACAAAATGATTTCTAAAATAGGGCGAATGCTATGGTATTCAAAAAATGTCGACAAGCCTTTGCACCCCACCAATACCTTTTGCGCGCTGTTTGCAAATTCCACGGCCGCACCTATGTCATTTTCATGGATTGACAGGGACATTCGAGTAATAAAGTAACCGACAACAGTTACAGGATCCCCCTCACCCAATAGCAGGTCTAGAGAGTTAACCGGTTCTATTTCATCTGTTAAGCCCATGTAGTATTTAAATGCGGCATTTATAGCATCCATGGATATGTAAAAATTAGAATGTGAAAGGTGGGCAGATGCAGCCAATTTAACAGAACAGTTTCGCTCGATGAAAGAAATATCATTTCCGATGCTATAAGAGAGCCATACCCATAGAGCCCAGCTGTAGAGACGATAGTTCACATTGCCTGAATCTATGGCACAATCCCATGCACGATTATAATAATCCAACACTAACAGGGGAGAACTTCCGTACATAACCGTAAGACCAGCAAAAAAGTTACTTATACACAAAAGGCTCTTACTATTCGGGAACATTTTGGATATAATTGAGTGCCCTATGATACTGAAGCGATGGCCGGATTCGAAGCGGTTATGGAATACAGCTCGGCTGAATCCATGAACAGCTATTTGGGGTCCTGAAGATTCGGCCAGTCCGTGGCGAACAATTAATTGCACAGAGAGAGCGGGCATATACGTATAAAAGGCAAAATCGCCTAACATATATGCGCACGGCATAACAAACGTGACCAGGTCACCAAAAAGACTAAACTCTGGATCTTCACACATTTCCATATTTGCCAGGTCTTCAATAACCATTTTACGATCAATCAATGCCTGGTCTACACCATCCAACATTTCAACAGCTAGTTCCATTGATGGCATCTCCGCGAGAGGGAAGTATTCTGGGAACAGTTGCAATGTTTTGAACCCATATTCGAGGCACCTAGCAAACGCATTGTGACTTTGGAAGCTTTTAAGCTGTACTAGGCACACTTTTGTTTCATCTTCTCTATCTTTAGAATGTTCCAGAAGCCTGTCTATTGACCCCCTAAACTCCTCGCTTTCCATATCAACGTATCCCGATGACTCGGCAAGTATTATGTTTAGCTGGTATGCCGCCTTATAATCCTTTTCAAATGTCCTCTCCCCATACAGAGCGATCATATGGTCGTAACCAGTGCGAGCAAACATCTGCGCACCTTGGGTGGAAGACATCTTATGGAGGGCGTACTCAGCCGCAAATAAATTACATTTTACGGCTGTTTGTAAAAGCACCGTTGATGCAGTATCCCGCAACGCATTGTTTAAATAACTCGCCATCCGAAAAAACAAAGTGGGGTCCACAATTGCCGGTTCGGATAGTACATCTTCATCAGTTTCCTTGGCAAGTTTTAAAGCAATCTTCTCGTAAATATTTTGCTTTTCGCTATCACCAACTAACGTCAAAATTGCTTCTTGTACAGTATCATGATAAAACCGCATACGATTCATTGTACTTTCATCAGCAAAATGTTCTTCATCAACAATGTTTTTTGGATAATCGCAGTTTACAAGAAGCAATTGAGCACACATCATTTTCAATTCCACATCCAATCCTTCAGTGTCGTATTTATCTTTCAGAAGGTCAACAATAAATTGCCTTTCAAATTCCGATCCGTACACAGCTGCCGTTTTCAGAAAAGCTTGCATTGGTTCCGAAAGACTTTCAATGTGCGCCTTCGTAGCGCTCACTTTTGTCAATGACGATGTACCCAGTTTTTCTGGTGCTATACAAACCCACGAAGACATAATTGAGCAGTACACCAAGATCCCATTTCGCTCCATGTGCCTCAGCATGTTAACAACGTCATACACAACACAGCTAGTTCTAGACATAATGAAATCCGTAATACAATCCAGTACATGTGGATCCTTGATGCCTGTTTGGGACTGCACAATAGAAGTAACGTCGTTTGAAGATAGACTCGAACGTTCGTAATTATAAAGTCTGCCTTTGGCCTCGACGCTGCGGCACAATTCCATCACCGGGTGCATTTCGCTCACTTCGTTGCTTCTGTAGGCAAAGATCACGGTTAAGGAGATATTAGACAACTCCATCAATTCTTTGGTGAGACTCAAAGTATCAGGGTCTGCCCACATAATGTCATCAAAGAACAAAATGGGCTCATAAACTTTTGCTACACAAGAGAGAAACCCGGACAGGGTTTCCACCACGATACGCTTTTTTGCCCCCAAATCCAACGCTACAGATTCAGAAATGAAAGGGATGGACACCAGGTTTGTTACGTTTGGAGCAAATTCCTGAAGGATATTCCAGTTAATATATCGATCTTCTTCAAGGAGCTTTTTCACTTGCGTCGCCTCTGGTCCCGTTCGGTTGCAAAGTTCATCCACAAGTGATGACATAGACCTGTACAGGGCAAGATACGGAAGATACCTATTCGTATCTTCGCATTTGGCCCAAGCAAAGACATATGTATCCGGCAGTGACTCTTTCAATTGTAGGACAAGAGTCGACTTTCCCGATCCACTGAGACCCGAGACAGTCACCAACATAGGTTTTTCTATTGTCTTTACCTGTGACTCCAAAGCTACAATGTCATCTTCAATCAAATACAAATCATTTCCCTGAAACGCCAAAGTGTTTCGATATCTTCTGCTTCCCTTCAGGTACTCTTCCGTATCATCAAATAAAGCATCCACATTGTCAGGAGAGATTACAATCTGTCCATATGATCCATCCCCATACCCATGAAGTAATTTTTTTCGTTTGCCAGCATCACCCTCCCCCCCCTTAAAGGGGTCAAGTTCACCCTCAAGAGCATTTATCCACGATGTGCGTCTCAAGGAGTATCGTCCGATCTCTGGAATAGTCGAAGGCCACATCACATCCTTCAGTCTCACCAACCACCGATTTTCCGCATACAATTCTAGAATACACAAGTCGTGATAAATCACATTGCACGATTGGTATCTCTCCTCGGGTAGCTTGTTAAGCATTTTATCAATGACATCCGCCAGCCAATTCGGATAGTGACTATTACCATGGCTAGATTCTTGCGATATCTCGGACCGAGAGCTATCAGGTACAAGCTCATCACTTTTATGACTAGTAGTTTTCACCTTACACCCCCGAAGGGTGCTGGTCTCAGCCGTTGCCTCTAGCGAGGAGTGTGATGTTTCACGGCCAAAACTACTTATATCACTATTAGCACTATTCACACTACTATGACTCTTAAAATTGGTAACGTCGGTAATGCGCGGGGGAGCCACAAATAAATGGCATCGGACAACTTCTTCGTACTCGGGGCTATGGAAAGGGACATTCCCAGTGAGCATATAAAAGAACGTCACCCCCAACCCATAAATGTCCATGCAGTAATTCAGCAAACCCGTGCTGCGAGTGAACTCCTCCGGAGCCATAAAGGCGAGAGTCCCAGAGCAGTTAACAAATGCCTCTCCGTGCAGACCGGCCACACTAAAGTCAATAACTTTCACTGTCATAGTACGTTCATCCAGCAGAAAATTTGTGAGCTTGACATCCCTATGGACCACCCCAGCCTGGTGGATTTTAGCCAAAGCGCGAAGCAGAGCTTTCGCGATAGCGAGAAACTTGTGAAGACTCAGTCTACCAAACACGGTCAGATCCTGCACGCTTTGCTGAAGGGTTGGCATATCAATGTACTCCATCACCAGCACGGCATAGGAGGTCCCAATGGGGATTAATTCGTAAAACTCGGGGACCACCCCGGTGTGCTGCATCCCCAGTAGAAAGTTATGTTCACTTTGGGCCAACTGCCATTGCAAATCCCATCCTTCTTTTTTCCCGGCAACAAGAACTTTGAACATTCTTTGCTTCTCTGGGCTCGCCAGCCACCGGTCCATTTGTGCAGGGGGGTTTTGGTCAGCGCCCTTTGCTAATTTTCTATTCCGCTCGGCAAGAGCACTCTCGCCGAGCTTCCCAACCACTTGCACACACGCCCCGCCCCTGCTGGTCCCCATAATGGACAAGTCCTCATACCGCTTCGGGTCCACCAACGCTTTATGCAAGGCAGCCAGCACCCGCTTAGTGTGGCTGTAAGATCCCACAGGAGAGGAACTGGAGGGCTCCTTAGGTAATGTGGATGTTTTACTTGTGGATGGTTCTTCAGCCAAACTAGAAGAGACCAAATCATAGGTGCTGGCATCATACCAGCTTCCACTGCACTCCAATCCCAGTCCCCAGGGGGTGATATTTTCCGCATTTTGCCCAAGAGTAGAGGGAAAGAGCTGATTTTCTTGGTTCCTGGCGGCGTACAGATGCCTAGACCTATACAGCGTCGAAGAAATAAAAGAAAAAGAACTATTTGGGGACAATACCTCTTCCTCCCTCCTCCCCACTTCCCCGCCAAGCCTGGCAGGCTTCTGCACATCACACTGTTCTTCAGAAGGCCCTTCCATAACTCCCCTCCAACCCCCTCTTTTTTTTTTTGGCTCTGTCTATCTTCGCATTTACTTTCTACAAATCGGGGATTAAAATTGATTTACTAACAAGGTAAAATTAACAATTCGAAAAAGAAATCGTACCTTATAACGTAATGGCTGGGGCCTCTTTGTGGAAAGGTCGGCTCGCTCGCCATTTTCTTCTTTAGGGTTATAGATAGTAGCGCAAATTCCAGGAGCCAATCAGAGGACACCCTAAAAGTGTATTTTTAAATTGTCGATCGGAATCGCTCGCAAGCTCGCTCGATAATATATTCCCTGAAGGGTATTTAGGTTTAATTCCCTCGAGGGGATATTCACTAGCTACTGCACTAGCGGCTGTAAATGATTTTGCATTTTTTAGTTTTTTTACACGCGCGCTTCCAATGTTTCTTTTTTTTTTTTTTTTCGTTATGAGATGAATGAAATCTAATTAAAGGAGTTGATGTGTCTAATTTTTTGTCTCTACTCTCATAGGTGAAGCAATCGGGAAATGAAAATCTTAAATAGTAAGGAAGTGTGAGTGAAGGATCAAAAAGAACTAAAAAGGGGAAAAAGGAAACACAATGACTGTGGTTGATTCTCATACACAAGTGAATGGTGGCTCTTCTTCTGGCTCTCCTCGTGTTGGTATTGGTGGGACTCATAGCAAACTTCCCCATATTCATAGTAGCAAGGCTAAGAAGAAAGATAAAGCAGCAAAAGGAGTGAAGTGCTTTCACTGGTTTGTGTGTTTGTGCGTGGTGTTAATGGCTGTTGTGTTGCCTCATTTAGGGAGTCACACCCGTCCAGGCAAATTAGGAGAAGAAAAAGAGCGCCCAAAAGTGGTTGATTCATCTTCTGATTCTTATTCATCCTCTTTCTCTTGCTCTCCGTGTCCGTCTTACGGGTGTTGTGGTGCAAAGGAAGCGTACGTAATCTATCTGCCATTTAATGGAAATCGCCATTATCTGTTTCAGGGTGCGGTTCTAGTGTGGGAGATAAGTCGTGTGGACACTACACGGCCCTTTGTTGTGCTGTATGGGGAAGATTTCCCTGTGCATCTGGTCTACGAGTACTTTGGATTCCTTATGGGAGGAGGGGTGCCGGAGAATGGAAGTCATGGGCGACTAAGGATAGTTGGTGTGCACAGCGTTAAGGGAATCCGCAAGGAAGTGTTTGGGAATTATATGACTCAGGAGGAGGATACAGGTGATGCTTTAGTGCATAAATACACCGCCTTCTTGTCAAAGTTATCGCTTTTTCAACTTCAAGAGTACAGTCGTGTAATGTATTTGGATATTGATATGATTGTGCGGACTCCCACGCTGCTGATGGATATGTGGAGTGAGTGTCCACCCGCTGCTATTACTGGCGCGATAAAACGTGATGGTTTTGATGCAAGAGAAGAGCCACGTGTAGCGGTATGTGGCACCCGAGACTATGCCCTCATGGGCAAAGGAATGGGAAAGGAGGGTGGGAGTGATAATGATATTATGAATGCAGGGATGATGATAGCCTATCCTTCCTTGCCGTTGTTCCTCGATATAATGGATTTGTTGGAGAAGATACGACATCGAAACCGGGCCAATGATTTCGCCAATATGTTTAACTTTCGTATGGGTGAGCAGGATGTGTTGCATTTTCTTTTTAAAATTTCTTTGGTTCGATTAAAGTGGAAGCAACACCTCCTTCCTCACACCAAATACAACCGAATGCATGTGGAAAATGAAGACCCTACCGATGCTGTGCTGGTTCATATTAAAGCGTACAAGACAGAGACTCTTCATCCCCATCTGGAAGCAGAATACAGGGAACAAATAAAGTCCCTAATTGGGCACACCAATGCGATTCCTGATAAGAACGAAAGGAGTCCAATACGGGCACACGGACAATTGGAATTGGATAAGTTCCGATATGCCATCCAGGACTATTTGCAGGAGACCAACAGACGCGATTTACTTCCTTTGCTCCATATTCCGGAAGCTGCAAAAAAATATGCGGGCCAATGGCTAAAGGCATTCGAAGAAGAGAAGGCTGCAGAAATGCGTTTCGCTTAGGGTGATGAAATCGCCCATTAGCATTCACGATGCTAATGACAGACATCCCAGTTGATTTCAATACCATTGCACATCTAGGCTACTTAACTCTGAACGTACTTCACCTGCGTCGCGTGACATGAAAAACACAATTAGAATAACAATTGAGGCACCGCAGTCTAGGTCATCAAGAAGTTCCTAGTCAGGGCCGTGGTTACACTAAGCATCCCTCCTATTTCTCATTGAACTTACAGCATAATAACATCTCAGTCCTGACCGAGCCCCTTTGCTATGGGATGGATCTGAAAGAGGATTCAATATTGTACATCGACCTATCTCACAACAATACTGTACACATCTCAAGTGAAGTGTTTAACTGTGGAAATATCAAATTAATGGTTAATATGAACTGTAATCCGTTGCTGGATACACGGCCCGTGCTTTGGGATGAGGGCAGATCTTCCCTTATGCTTATTAGTGTTTTCGAATACTTCTGTCCTCCATATTCCAGACAGCTACAAGACGAAAGATCGAGTTTTTTCACTACAGTTTTTCAACCTTTATTGGTCATACGAATGGCCATGCTGTGATCTTGCCTATGTTTATTGCCTTGATGCGTCTTCGTCACTCGTTGCTTTGGATCCAGGTGCGATGACAAAGGGTGATAATCTTTTGATCCTTCTCGAACGAGAAAGAAATTCCGCTTCATTAAGTCCTGGTGGTGGGTCATTTCAGAAAGAACATATGTTCATTCTGACAGAAAATGGCGATTCATCGACTTCGGCCGAGAATTCCAGGACGTTTATGAAATGTACCGGAAAGTCACATTGAAACTACGAGCCTCTATGTACTGTTAATCAAAGTCTATGTGCCCCTTCTGGTCGTTTATGCTGTCTTGGTGGTGATTTCTATGGTGGGCCTGGACTTTTCAGGAAAAAAGAAAACGCACTGGAAAGGTTCAACAGATCTTTCCCGCCTTGTTGTCTGGTTCGAAGTTGAACACTCGTGAAATGAGTACAATTTATTCAGTGTATTTACACGTGATAGATTTTCCACGTGATTTTGAATAGCAACCCTCATGCTTCGTAAGAAATAAGGTCTTTTAGGTTTTCAGAACCAAAAGAAAAGAAATTTTGTGCTTTGCAGTGTTTTTTATTTTTTAGGATTGTTTGGACTTTGTTGCTTTAGTTAAATCATCAAACAAGAAGTGTAGAGAGGAGAGTATATATAAAATAAAGAGAATTAAATCATTGATTGTGTGGATATAGAGGTAGAGGGTATGCAGAAAAAGGAGAAGGAGAATAAGGAGGGGTGCATCACGCTGACGCGGGCAACGGCGCCACGTGCTTTGGCGAGGCAGTGGCTGGGGCTTAGCAGTGGCAAAGAAGGGAAGGGTGGTGATACGGATGGAGCCAAACTGGGTTTGGATGGAGATCGAGTTACTGGTCATGAGGAGTTACAGGCCCGTCCAGCGAGATTAGGCCTTGGAGCGAAATATGTGCCTCATGATGCGCAAAAGAAACAGCTTCGTAAAGGAAAAGGGATGGGATCCGGACAAGGGGGAGCTGGGGATGGAAAAGGCGGGAGTGTTAGCGGGGATAGTCGCCTTGTGTCTCAGATCAAACAGACATACGGACTGGGGAAACAGCGAGATCGGGAAAAGCGACTGTTGAAAATGGAAGAGGAAGAGGAGGAGAAGGAGAGGGGGGAAAAGAGGGCCAGGGAGGGGAACGGTAAAGGGGAGTGTAGTAGTAGTGAAGAAGAAGAGGAGAGTCGTACAAAGAGTATCCGTGCAGGAAGTGGGATGAAGACTCCGGGGAAAGGAACTGAGGCCAAGAAGAGCAAGAAGAACAAGAAAAAGAAGAACAAGAACAAGACGCAAATTTGAGGACTAATATTGTGAAGAAAGGGAGAGTGTAGATAAACTCAGAGTCATTATCACCACACTACTGTAGGTGTGGATCTGTACTAGAGAACAGTCTTTGTTATCCTGTTTGGGAGTAGCCATTGGACTCTGAATTTGCCCTGAAAAGCTGTACTTCTGAATTCGCAAGGGACTAAATATCTTACGAGTTGCGGGTAATCATGGCTGCCAGTTTAGGGATGCTAATTACCCACCAATCCAACCTGCGTGGAGCTTCTTTGGACCCATTTCGTGAGTTGAAGGGTCGTTTGAAGGATATTGGTTTGTACAAGGGTTAACTGAATGATATGCAGCGCATTTGCTCTCTTTGTAGTGTATACAGAAAAGGGAATGAGGAACCAAAGAAGTAAACAGATGGGGTTTTCATTGTGCAGTTTGTCGTTTGATGATGAGATATAAATATCTGCCCGTCTTTGAGGTTAAACAAAAACAAAGTTTCATACCGGAATATAGAGCTTTACTAGCAGGAAAGAATCTTGTTGATTAAAGTGAAAAGAAGAATCGAGAATGAGATTACAAGTTACCATTGTTGCTTTGATTGTACTGTGAGTGTGCATTGCTGCGCTTGTCCCCTCCCCTGTTCAAGGCGCGGAGGACGAAGATGCCATAATTGAAATTCCCGTTATGTCAGGTCCCATTGTAGGTGGGGTTTGTCATAAGTGAAAAGGTGAAGTGCAAGGACATTGTGCAAGGAGCCTCCAAAATTGAGTTGGTGACGCTCGCACGTGATGGAGTGGGAACTGTTCGTCATAGGAAAAGCTCCATCAATCCTAAGTACAAGGAATTCACTCGGGGGGATTTACGTACGACCATAGTTCAGGGTACATTGCATTACTAGAGTCACTTGTAAGATTTTAGAATCCAACGAGAACACTATCATGTCCCCGCCCACAAAGACAAAAACCGGGCAAAAACAAAGACCTGTCAGGAAATCTGGGCTGTTGACATACCACTCACTTTCAGATATAAAAAATAACGGTGGGTGTGTATGGAATGGACTAGGAAACATAAGTGAAAATAAAGGAAGTTCTAATTTGTAAATGCATAAGAACTAAAGACGGTGGGCAAGAGAAGACAAATAAACTACGGTAGCTCCAGAGAATGCGAAGGGGTGTGTAGCTGACAGGATGCTAAAATGCCATGCAATACCAGTCTTTTTATACCTTTTATTGCAGGATATGTGTGGTGTTTCTGTAAATATGACAAGTTTTGAAGATGAAAAGTGTGACACACGAGGACTTCAGACCAAAACTTCTGACCTATGGAAAAAGGAGCAAAATGTTTGATTCTCCTCCCGCTTACCTACATAGACCACATACATGAAAGATGGGGACCTTTAGCTTATTCACATACCCCCCAGCGAATATAAGCTATATACACCATTGGCCTTTCATCCCATCATAATAACGGCCATATGAGAATGTGGCAACAAAATGGTTTCCCTTGGTAAACCAAACAATACTTTCGAAAGCTGAAACAACCTTGTCACCACCTCAAACATCTCCAGGAAAGCATTTTTCTGACAAAACCTGCTGCTAATTTGGTCAGCTTCGTCGATATCATTTTTTTTCTCAATTTCCGATAGCTCGTCGGGCCATTCATTTACCAGAACAGTTATTAAGCTCGTCATTAAGGCATCAAGCGCACACTTCTTTGATTTCCATTGCAAGAAAAATTCCTTCAAATCATTCTTACGGTTTTCATTTGCATTCTGCATAGAAGCAGGAGGTGTCTTATGGAATGGATGGTGTGGACATTCAGCACTGTGGTCATAATTCTAAAGTTATTGCTTATGGACATATGAACTATGATGTTGAGTCAAGTAGCAATTATGAGAGCAGACTGCTCGAATGGAGAATCTGTGATGTCTTGCTACACATTGGCTGATGTGCAAGCTGCGGTACAGAAGAATGACAATGTGATAGTTCTGGATATGGCAAAGTGCTCCAGTAGCGGTGGCGATCCCCGCTTGTATGTCCAGATATCCAATTGGCTGATGCACAGCCCAGTGGCAACGCTTTTAGGCACCAGTGTCCTTCAGATATAAGTACTATTAAGGTGATGGAAGTTATACCTCAAACGGCCTCCAAGGAATTCTGCGTATGGTCGTCCAGTGTGGCGCCGTTCTATGTGGATGGCACTGCTCCTGCCTCAGGCCTGTCTGTGATGGCAGCGGTAGCTGGAACTGTGGAAACACCTCATCTGGAAGCCCCTGTACATTTGATGGCAACAAGAAAAAGTGCGTTCATGAAAACGGCATTTAACCCCTGAAAAAAATAAACACTTCAAATTGTATCGTCTAACCAAAATCTTTTGCTCACTCTCAACTGGCACTTCTTTCAGCACGTCATTCGGAAGCGTACATGAACACTGTTCTACCAGAAGGCGGAAGCAAGACTCCTTGTGTATTCGAATATACATTATAAAAAGTCTTTCTTAAAAGGAAAGTAACGCCCCTGGACATTCTGAAAACTCGAGGCTTTGGTTTTATTAGAGTACTAATGCTATGTAGCTTGCTCACGTAGGCCATAGCAGTCTTGATATCAAAAGACACGCCATCTTCATTCTTTCCTACCCTCCGGTCTAAGAATCCACCTCCCTTTCCGC
>PDIM01000097.1:49749-65843 GCA_002811675.1 Ichthyosporea sp. XGB-2017a | reverse complement strand
AAAAAAAAAAAAAAAAAAAAAAAAAAAAAAAAAAAAAAAAAAAGAAAAAAAATTGTTTGAGAAATAAACAAATAAACCATACAAAAGAACAGAAATAGCGTGGCTGTGCGTGTTGGTAGGGGGTTAGTCGTGTAGTTTGTTGTTGTGTGGATTTACGGTTGACTCGTTCACTGGCTGGAGGGGACTGTGATTTAGTGGCAATGGGGAAAGAGGAGAAGTATGGGTATTCGTATAATGTACGGGTGGGATTCCCTACAGAGAGGCTGGCGGGGATCGCTTGCAGTACTCTAAGTGTGGACAAAGAGCCCCGCGGGGGAATGATCTCGAAAGTGTTGCATTGTGAGGGGCAGGTGCTTTGTGTGGAGTTCGAGTCTACCTCGGCGAAACTTTTGAGAGTCTCTGTAAATTCATTTTATGATCTTCTGGCCTTGGTGATGGAGACCATGGATGGGTTTGATGTTGTCATTGGGGGTAAAGCAGATATGGTTCTTGGTTAAGGGGTTTCCCTCTCCTCATTATTATTCTCTGTCATGACTTCAAGTCAAATACTGCGTGCCACTCTCCTATTAGAAATATTTCATACACAGATCATTATCACCAAAAATAAAAAGAAAAACAAGGACATTCAAAAAGAGATGTGCATTTTTTTCCCGCTTCATGCAGTTTATGGAGAGGTCCCTTTTTATTAATCAAACGTAGTAACAAAAGAAAAGGGGGAAGGGCAATGAGGAAAGGAGGAGCCAAGGGGGCAGAATTCACTCTGAGATTGCAATGGCACAGGAAAGGGGGGTGACGTGGAGTGGATTTATGTAAAATATTCTTAAAGGGATTTCTCCAATGAAGTGGACAATCATCTGCTGCATACTCAAGCTGTACAAGGTCGCCACTAAACTCTCCCACGCCTTCACCCGGCCAATGAGTGTTACATATTCTTCTTTTTTCTTTCTTTTGTTATTCTACATTGATTTTGCTTTTTTCGCGCTTGGCGAAGAGTACATGAGGGCAGACTTTCGGTACATATGCAAAGGAGCAAACACGAGAGAGCCAAAGATAACAACAAACATTGCCCAGTCCGGAGCATTTCCTTCTGGGGCCTTTGAGGTTACCTGACCTACTCCACCAAATGAAGCCATGCTCTTTCGCAAATGCTTACGGTCAACATCGTCCTCGTTATAGAAATCAATATGGGAAGGTCCCCAGTTGATGTTTTCACTGAAGTAGGGCTTAACCACCATAATGTGCTCAAAGGTTTCCCCTCCACGGAGCAGAGGAATGGTAACATTTGGGTGTCCATGCACGAACTCCATGTCATTTTCATTAATCTTGCTATCATACAGTTTCACATCAACAGCAGCTCTAAAAAAGGGGCAATCAAAATATAAGGAAGAAACGAATAGTTAGTGACTTCACCAAAGAAAAGACTAGAACAACAACAACAAGTAGCCATACTTCGCGTTCCATTTTTACTTACTTTTTTCCCATGTTGAACACCTTCCACATCACCTGGATAGGCTCTCCGACAGAGTGAGCAGAAGGAACAATCATAGACCCCAGCAACTCTGTCCCTTCCACAGTCTTCTCGGCATCATTCTTCTCTTCCTTCCCATCAGACAAAACTTCCTCTTCAGGGTCTGGAAGATCATCGTTAACGACAACAGTTTCTTTGTCAGCACAAACAAATGCAGTGGAAACGATCAAAAGGCACAAGACGGCACAGAATACACTAGAATTCAAACGCATCTACACAATGCAAAACACACAGCAACGGCATATTAGAATAGGGAGAGGAAGACAAAGAAAAGGTTGCAACACAATACTATCAATCTATAAAGAATAGCCAATCAAAGAGGTCTTTCACTTTACCTCTACACAGATCAATAAATGCGGTCACTAAAGGGTGGGCTATAACGGGGTGGGGATTTAGCGTACGTAACAGGTGTGATAACACAACAAAGGCTAGAAGATAGGCAAGATATCAAATATAATATCACTCTTGTATCGATTCCCCTATACGAAATCAGAAAACTCACAACACAAACAAATCAACAGAGCAACACAACACAAACGTTAAAATGCCAAACAAATATGCGCAAAAAAGAAAGAGAAAAGGAAAACCAAACACCACAGTCCACAACTCCCCGCTAGTGCCTCTACTAGAGTAGACAAAACAAATAACCAAAATGAACGCAGGCCCAAATTCCATTATCCCCTGCTGATGAGGTTTGAACAGCTGAGGCCTGTGCTGTGATATGCTCCCCTCGGTACCTTATCTTATCGTGTTCCTTGGTAGAGCTGAAGTGTGGATGTGTAGTGGAGTTTATTCTTAGATGGATGTGTAGCATTCATGCAAAACGAGTGAAGACGGAGAATAATATGAGTGTTCTTTGTCTATTCTCTTTCCCCTGCTTTCCCGTCCCACTTTTACAAAGCGCCCTTCTTTTATTGCCACCAGGGGTGGGCAACTTTTCGCGCTACACGGCTTCGGCATATCGCACTCTTGTCGCGGAAGCTAAAGTTCGTGTTGCGGATATCCAGTTCTTTTGCCGTTTCTGCCTGCACACGTTTGGCAAACTCTCTCGGATCCTCGTCAGTCCTGGGATACATTGCTGGCATGAAGAAGACATCAAAAATGGTGAAAGGAAGAAAAAGCATCCAGAAGATATTTGTAATGGATGCTGCGTCAAGGGTATCATGATGGATAGGCCAGGGATTGATATACTTGATGGCAATAGGCATAACAGGAAGCCCTAATGAAAACAAATACTTGTTATAAAGCATTAGGCCATGTTTTCCGTTCGTAAGTCCCCCCTCCGCGCAACAGAACAGGGGAGTCTTTCGCGCCTGCTCCGATACCAAGTAAGTTTTAATCTCCTCCCTCACACGAGCTCGCTTAAGCTCGCATGACTCTGCATAGAACACCACCCAATTGTGAAAACCCTTGAAGAAGCGTTTCAAGTTATGGTAAGTTTCCCACCGGCGTTGGCTGATCAGGGCCTGGCTTGTGGTATATCCCTGCACAACAATGGCATCAATGTCGGTGACGTGGTTCTACAAGAATAAAGTAAAAGAAACATAATTTAAAATGTTAATAAAATGTCAAGCTCCTCCCTTATTCTTTGCTCTGCAAAAATACGTACTGTGATGATAATATTCGGTCTCCCTTTTTCTTCCAACCTATACCTGGCCTTTGATACTGTAATGAATCCACAGAAAAACAGAATGGGACGGAGAGTGTAATTGTCAATCCGAAGAAAATCAAAAACAACAGCCTGCATTCCAAACAGGAGGAAGGCTCTTACACACATTAACCAGAATCCAAACGGCGCATAGATCCAGAAGAGTATTGTCTGCAACCATGTATATTTGGGGAATCTGTCATATTCAAACAATGGGTTATGGGTGAAATTCTCACGCAGCTCTACCTCCTCCTGTGACTTACGATGTGACTTTCGTCTAGTGATTCCCGGATATTTCCCTCCCTCACCCTCTACCTCGTTCACTACAGTATGATCCAGCATTGCAGTTCAATCTTATTCACCCACCCTTTACAAATTTCCAAACAGGTTTTACCCCCTAGCTACACTACAAAAAGTACCTTAGTATTTCAGTCCTAAACTATATGGGACTCCCACAAATAGACAAGCAGTCAAGCGAAATCAATGCAAAGCACTGGCACACCCCCTGCACTGAGCTAATTAATCTGGAGCAGAGTTGTGTACATAAGCTACACTACAAAGTACAACTAGCTGTGCACTGTACCAATTTATCCATACATATAGACTCCCTAAAAACTATGTACTTCTACTGCACAGTACTACTACACCCCCGTACTGGCCCATTAGGGGGAGGGGAAGGGGAGGAGGGGGGAATTCGAAGACTATTATTTTCCTTAGCTCTTTCAGAAGGCTTTGATTTTGATTGGTTTGACGACAGAAGACGATCAAGGCTATGCTGTTCAGAGCTATGCTGTTTAGAGATTTGTTTGTCTTTTTGCTTCTTTTATCCCATCTTTGTATTTCTAACAGTTTTTAAATTTAAATCTTCATTGTTTAAATCTTTTCTTTTCTTTTTTTTTTCTCGTTTTTTTTCTTCTTTTCTTTTCTCTTTTCCTCTTCTTTTTTTTCATCCCCCTCTTCCTCTTTCCTCCCTTATCGCCTAATGCGTACCGCGATATTGTCTTTGTTAAGGAGTTTTATGTTTGCTATGTAGTACAGTAATTCCGTTTCCTCGTTCTTTTTTATTCTACGGCTGTGCATTCGTGCCTGGGGGCAGCTGAAATAATGCGGCTCATAAGTTCTACTCTAGCATATTCACCAGTCAGCTACAATCTCAAGGCACTTCAGCAAGTGTTATTTGTACACATCCCCCCTTCTTTCTTTACCTCTTACTTCTTTTTCTCGATGCACCCTTTTCCAATTTAGAGAAACAGAATGCTTTTGAGTCTCATATAGTGTGATATGTTTTCCTTTCTCTACAGCTTTCGTCCGGAGTTTAGATTGGCTGATAGCCCTGACGTTTGCGGTTTCCGTTCCGAGTTACAACGGCAGCATACCCAATGGCAGATACCATGATCCCGATAGCAATACCAATGATACCAGGGACGAGGGCTTCAAAGAGCTGAGACATGCGCGGGTGTGAGCGTCTATACTCGTCGTCTGCATAGCGCTGCATCCAGTCTTTGGGATACGGCTCTGGGCTACCGATGGCAGGGATGTTGTTATAATTGTCATTGAACTTCACAGCCAAGTATCCCGACATCTCCCACCAAGAATTAACCACTCGTTCTGCCCATGTCTTTGACTTTTCCGTAAGATACTGATCAATCTCTCCTTTTGGTGCTTTTCGCTCCACCATTGCTTTAACATGCTCAACTATTTTCTTATCCTCCTCTTCAGCACCGCGCTCATATTTAGTTTGGGCTTTGGCAACAAATGGAAGCATCTTGCTAAAATGGTTATCTAAAATATAGTTTGAAAGGAAGTCAAAAGCCCACCATGCTGACTTGGTATTGAACTCCAAGATATGCCCAGACGCGTATGACTTTGGAACCTCTTGGACCCCAGCATAGATAGGAACATAACAAGAAGAGTGGGGAGCATCCAACCCAATCCATGCAATTCCGCCCACAGATGCATGCACATCCTTTCTGGATTGCAGAATGGTACTGTATGCAGTTCTGTGCATGCAAATGGGGCGTTCAAACAATGGCTCACCCTTTTCGCGCTTAAATTCAACTCTGGTGGGCGTACCCCAAGGTCCAGCCGCAAGACCCTTTGTCAAATCGAACTCCGTTCCCTCATAATGGTCTCTGTTAATTTTTTGCAAAAATTCCACACTAATGGGAGCCTCAGGCTTCACAGACCATGGGTATTCAGAGTCCTTCTTCACATGTGCGGGAAGTTTTAAAGATGGCGCTACAAGAGAATATACGCGCCAAACTCTGCGAGCAGTATAGGTAATTATCTTGTTTTCTCCTCCATAAACATCAGCGAAATGAAATTTTGTTCCTCTTTTCCAAAATCCAAGACCTTCTGCAACATCAAAGACGTTGTTGGAAGCCAAGTAGTTATCACCATCCTCTAAATCCAACTCACCGATAGTGAAAAAGTTGGCAACAGTAACAATGTGATCTTCTGGCACTCTTCTAGCACACCAAACGGCACTTTTCCCATCGGGAGTACCAGTTACGTGGAAAACCCAAGCATCAGTTTGGTCCATAACAGTCAAGGTCTCTCCGCCAGAGTTTTCTGGCTCATAGAAACCGTGCTCAAAGGCAAGTTTTCCCATCAACTTAATGGCACAAACAGCAGTCTTGCACCTTTCCAAGCCAATTCTGCTCAATTCAGCAATAGTGAAATATGCTTCTGAAGTATTTGTTACCTTAATTCTAGAATTGCAAGTGCTTTCTCCCATTCCAAGGCCATGCTCATTCATAATACCATAGGTGGAATCAATAAAACCATACGTTTCAGACACCTCATCGATGTGTGTCCTTGCGGGAGTCTCGTCTTCACCAGTCTGGGGAAAGTATGTTGTTCCACGGTCCTTTCCAATATATCTCGGGTATTCCAGTCTTTCATCAATAACCTTTCTCCTAGCTTCAGCGTCATGGGTTTTAGCCGGAACCTTAGAGATACGAGAATCACATTGTTTACAATCATTGGTGTAACTGATCAATGGCGAACCATAGTCAGTTGCCAGGCGGCCACTAATTGTAGTGGTGCAGGTTTCAGAAACCCCTTCATTCACATCACGGATGTACACCCCAGGAGCAGATTCATACTCATACGACAAGCCACTCTGTAGCACGCATGTAAACAAAACCAATATGAGAGCATTTCGCCCCACTGAATTACTACTACCGCGAACCATTTCTTCACAATCTCCTTTCAGAACTCACAATCAACTGTTTCTTATATAATTTGTACTATATCAACTACTGCAGCGACAAGTACACAAAACAATTTACCGGAATCTTCTTCTTCTTCCTCCTCCTTTCCAAGATCCTTTCACACACACACACACACACAGCAACTGTACAGCCAGGGACAGGTGAATACCAAATATAAAATATACTGTTTGTTATTGTTATGATATAACACAGTACAATGATATGATAATTAAGGGATCGTCCCATAGAGGGGCAGGGAGAGGACCAAAAGGCGATGATGTGATCGATCTGATCCAGCTGAGACCATGCTGCAGTTCAGGTTGCGGGCAGTGGAGTAAATGAAACTATGAAGTCATGTGATGGTTTGCATTGCCAATTTCCGTTTTAAGAGCAGTTTGGAACCCGCATCAAAAACAGGGAAACTGCTTTTCCAGTCCCCGCCCCAGTGCAAGCTTCAGTGTGCAGCAAGTCTTTTTAAAAATCCTTTTCTTTGTGGACTTGCATAGACCATAGTTTATGGTCATGTGATACTTGCTCATACAATACATTGTCCTTCGGGCTTCCACATGCCAGAAATACTTGTCTTCATTCTTATATTAAGCCAGCTGTGTCAGGGCCATTGCTATATTGCTTCTTGCACATGTCAATGCCCCATGTCCATCGTAGCCCGAGAGTCAATGCCATTCCCGCGTTTCAGAATGCTTCACACCGAACTCGCTTTTTCTTTTCTTGTCTGGCCTATGTTCATAATGGGGCTGGGTTTGGACTGGTGTTCTTTAATGGCCTAATTTTTGGAGAAAGAAGGTCTGCAAAGCAGTCAAACTTATCTTTGGGCCTCCGTCTAATACGACTCCTATCTTTGTTCCAAGATGCCTTTATTCAGATTTTATCTTTAGCAATGAAGTTTCTTATGACGCATGGATTACTTATCTCCCGGGAACATCCTTTGTCGTTTTCCCCTCTTTCACTACGCTTTTATAGACTTTTGTAGTCTCCCGTGCACTTTAATAAGCACTCATATAAGGATGAAGAGTAGGGTCACTGTCACCTAATTTATTTGTCCAAAGAGGAACAAAGAACCTCAAAAGCAAAAAACAAAAAACGCAAAACTGAAGTGAAGAGAAAAATAACAAATAACGGGAAAATAATAATTTTGCGGTCAGAGCAAAACAGCCACACCTGGTCTGCTGGAGGCTGAAGCTGGAGAGGAATCTGGGTAGTTGTTAGAGAGGAATGGAAGGGGGGAGGGTAAGAGGATGAGTGACAAGAGTGGTAGTAAGTCAAATGAGCTTCTTCGAAAGCTGCTGAAGGATAAAGAGGAGGAGATTTCTAACTTGAAAAAAGAGAAGAATGCGGTTGAAGAGCTAGTGCTGGAAATGCACTCACTGTTGGAAAAGGTGGAAAACTGGGAAGATATAAATGCGGGAGTGGAATCAGGTGCTGGGAATAAAAGTAGTGGGATGATTTGTCTAAAGTGCAAGAAGGAGAAAAAGAACGAAAAGAAAGAAAGCAAAGAATGTCTGAAATCCACTGTTCTGGGGTCATTTTCCAAGCCCCTCTCTGACAGAAATGAAGGCAAAGGTAGCCACGATAGAAGGCCGCCTGAGGATGCGCAGGTAAAAGAGGCAAAAGTTAGAGAGCTACGTCAGCTTAACATCATGATTACCCACTGGTGCCAAGAAGTGTTGGCTAAAAACAAATCGTTGGTTGCCAAAATATTAGAGTTGACAACATCTACGGAAAGGCAATGTTTGTCTGAGAAGGACGTTCGGGAAAAGTTTGTAGAAGTGTGCAGACTTCATGAAATGATTGCTGACATGATGAAGTCATCAGAGAAGCAAAGGGTGAAGGCATACGAGGAGTGCCAGAAGTTGTGTGATCGGATCCAACTGCTGGAATCTGAAAACGAATATTTACGGGGTGCTGTTCTTGAACTCCGCAGAAATAAAGTTGGCTAACGAGAGAAATCTGGACTTGCTGCTTTCCATTTCCTGTTTCTTCCTTCCTTTCTTTTTTTTTACTTTTTATTTTGATTCTCTATTACGAAAAAGCTAGGGAATGGAAACGTAAGAAATTCGAGAGGCGAAGAACTCGCCAGGTCAAGCTAAACCACACCACGGAGACACACAACGCCCAACCCATCCGAGATCATGGCTGAAAAACGCTTTACGAGGGAATATTGATGTACTTGATGCGATCCCAAAACGCGAGGACTATAGATACACCACAAGTTACGATAAAAAGTCGCTCGGGGACATACTGAAAAATGATATCAAAGACTTGCTGCTCGCGGAACAGATAGAAAAGACAGTATCTGCTTACAGCAAAAGTAAGGACAGAGTAGTGTGACTTGCGGTTTTCATCCCAGTTGAAAAAGACGGCAATTACAATAGGAAGCACAACCAAAAGACTAAACCAGTAAAACAGATGTTTGTAGAAGGTCAATACGATAAGCTTGTCAGTGTAGGGCGGGAAGAGGCCCTTTGGAAGCCCTTCTTCCGAAGCCAAATGTCCTGGAATAGGTTCACAGTAAGAAAAGATAAACAAAAGTTCAAGCATAACCAGATAATTGCACACAGCTCTTGATGTTCGCATCCACTCGAGCTTGTGAGGTTTTCTCTCAATATCGTCGTCATCAGAATCAGATGAATATTCAGTTTCTTCAACTTCTGAAGCTTCAATTACTTTCTTGGGAGACTTAGATCCCTTTTTCTTCATAGGAGAGGCCTCTGCTTCTGAAGCACTTTTATAATCATTGATTCGCTTGATCAGCTCCGACTTTCTACCTTTAGATTCGATGCCAAAGCTTTTAGCGTAGTCTGTAAACACGAAAAACAAAAGAAAGCAGGTACACAACAGTCAGTTTTTCCTTTCCTAAATTTAAAACACAATTCACCAAACTAATAAAATAAAGTGCCAACCTTGAAGCTCTGAAACTTTCAAAGCGTTTAAATCCTCGTTGTCGGACACCATGGTTGGTTTTCTAGATTATAATACACACTCTAGCAAGAAGTACGCAACTGTGACGAAAAAAAAAAGGATCTAACCAACAAGAATAAATGATCCACAACTCACAAGAGAAAAACAAAAAGGATAAAATGGAGAAGAAGAAGAAGAAGAAGGACTACAGTCTACAAGGAGGAGGAGCCAGGAGAAGGACTGCACAATCTCCCACCAGAGGCCACAAGTGACAAGTCACAAGAGACAGACACAGTGGTCCTTCACTATGGAGACTGTACTATAGAGTAGTGGTGGGTGTGAAACATGCACTTGTGATGATGATGATCATGGTCAAAATAAAAAAAAAAGCGGGAAAAAAAAAAAAAGAACGGAAAAAAAAAAAAAAAAAAAAAAAAAAAAAAAAAAAAAAAAAAAAAAAAAAAAAAAAAAAAAAAAAAAAAAAAAAAAACAAAAAACCAAAAGCAACAACCAAAAAAACAAAAAACAAAAAACAAAAAACCAAAAAAAAAACAAGTCAAGTCCCAACAAATTTCAAATTTCACCCACGAGGCCCGTTTTCCCTTGCCTCAATAATAAAAATTGAAACAAAAATAATAGACCCATCTAAAATAACCCTATTCTTTTTCGACTTTAACCTGTCCCCTGATTGGACAACCCCGCAATGACTGGCATGACCACCCAAATGAGTAATATTAATAAAAAAAACAGAATTGTATGAGAGCCAGCCAATCCGGCCTCCTCCGGACAAAAGGACTTGAATACATGCACGTGCAGGAGTATGTAATAATTACCCGGGAAAATCACCTCATTCCATTGAAATAATAATATTATAATCCTGTCCTGCCTAATTAGCCTTCAACATAATAACTTGGAATAGAAACACTAACTCATCATGAAGCTTCATGAGCCACCATGCACGTCTATGTAAATGTACCACGACGACTTTTGCCCAGTGCTCAATATATTGAAAACTGCTGAGTCATTGAAAGATCCAATGTGACTTGCATGACTGCAGAGGGGCAAGAGGAGGAGGCGGGAGGGGGGCTTTTAGTTTTTAGTTTGCCCCAAAGTGAAAATGAAATGACTAATAGTTCTGGTTCTTGTATCATATTTTTGTTTTTTAAAGTCAAGTGTATATAAAGGAAAGGGCTTCTTTTGGGGAGAAAGTCCTTTTGGAAAGCAGATTCCTTTTCTTTAACTTTTGGATGAATGAATTTGAGTTTTGGTTGCTGTTGATGTGTGTGGTGTAGTTCAATTGGAGGGTGAAAGGTTAGAGAAGAGGACCTGTTGTTCAGTTTTTTTGTGTTGTTTTGTTTTGTTTTGTTTTTTTTTTGAGATATTGTTCTGTCAAAGATCATTCATTGGTAGGAAAGATGAGTGGAGGTGGAAAGACTTCTTCAGCCCGTGCGTCAGTGCGACCGTGGTTCCGCCCAAGTCTGAGCAGCACTGCTCAAATCAGTGTGGTAGTAGCCATATTGTCATATGTAGCAATTGCCTTTTCGGAGGAGTTTAGAATGAACTTTGATCAGGTCGTAGTACCTGTTGAAAGGGATGAGGTGAATGGGGAGTTAGGACATAGTTCCGTTGGTTCAGCCAACGTCAGTGCAGAGCCAAAGTCAGTGTTAATCACCGGGGCGGCGGGATTTATTGGGTTTCACCTCGCCAAGGCATTGCTCAAAGAAAATGGGAAATCAACTATTGTGGGCTTGGATAACTTTAATGATTACTATGACGTTAATCTTAAAATGGAAAGAGCGTGGGAGTTGAAGCAGAGTGGGGTCCCTGTCATTGTGGGTGACGTATGCGATCAAGACTTGCTGCGCGAGCTATTTGAAAAGCATAAGTTTACTCACGTTGCACATTTAGCTGCGCAGGCAGGAGTACGGTACTCCACGGTGAACCCGTACTCATATGTAAGGGCCAATATTGAGTGCTTTGTCAAAGTGCTCGAAATTGTGAAAGATCATCCCGAAACGAAATTCATTTACGCGTCTTCCTCGTCCGTGTATGGAGTAAATAAGAAGCAACCGTTCTCTACAAAGGATTCAGCCGATTCTCCGGCGAGTATATACGGTGCCACCAAGAAAGCGAATGAAGGGATTGCTCATGCATACCATGAGATGTACAATATACCAGTTGTAGGACTCCGTTTCTTCACTGTGTATGGGCCATATGGCAGACCTGATATGGCAGTATACGATTTTAGTGAAAAGATGATGAGGGGAGATCATATCACTGTCTATCAGGAGGAAGGTTTGATGCGAGATTTCACGTTTATTGACGATATCGTCGAAGGAGTTGTTGCATCTCTGAATCACAAAGGTGGTTTTGAAATTTTTAATATTGGGAAAGGGCATCCCGAGCCAGTTGGTGAACTTGTTTCGGAGCTCGAAAAGCAGTTTGAAATCACTGCAAAGAAAAAGTATAAACCCATGCCTTTGGGTGATGTTCTTCAAACTTACGCAGATACCATAAAAACAGAGTCGCTTCTAGGGGTAAAGCCATCTACATCTCTGGCAGTTGGCATTCAGAAGTGGAAAGATTGGTTTGTGGCTTATAAGAAGCAAATGGAGGATATGAGCGGTCACTTGAAGTCCAACCCGGAATACAAGTCATTTCTTGATAGCTTAAAGGACAAAATAAGTGATTTTAAGGAGCAGAAAAAGGATCTGTTCTGTTCTATACCAGAGAATATCCCAACATCTGCTTCATCACCTAATTACGTAAAAGTTTCGCCACAAAAACATGAGTCGAACAATAGCAATGTATTCATCGTGCGCACATTTCTTCCCGAGAATACTTTTGAGAAATCGATAGTCCAATGTTCAATTGAAAGTGCTTTAAATGCGTATCCGACATCTGTGAAAATTACTGCGTACTTGCCTGAAGCAGCAATGCATTCTGTTAAAGGATCGGAACGGCTTGTTGTTAAACCAATCGAAGCTCACCTTCCGGCATTTGCCTCAGTAGTGTCGTCACTGACAGTAAGCCTTGATGCGGAAGACAAGTCCCTTGCTGAAGATATTATTGGCGCTATATTGGTATGGCTCAATGGCGGTGTGTATATATCTAGAGGACTGATTCCCGTAAAACAGGTTACAGAACAAGATCCCAAAAATCTATTAATAGGTAGAGCAGACGGGGGCAGGATTATGGGATCACAGTTCTTTGCCATGGAAAAAGGAAATGCCTTTATGGATTCAGCTTTAGGCAAATTGAAAAATAATGAAGAATCCAATGTCATGAACGCATTCAATACTGTGCCTGAACTAAAGCGTGTCGGAATCAGTACCATTCCTTTGTCTTCTGCCATTGGTATGTCTTCGAAGGACCTTTTGGCAGTCATGTTCGAAGACCGCAATGACAGCTTTTTCCTCGACAATTTAGAATTGCAAGAAGGCATTATTGCAAACATCAAACTGAACTCACAGCTTCTTCAAGAGAGGCTGCTTCAGTTGAATTACATTCAAAAGGAGTCTGATTTCCACTGGAACACATTGTCTCATTCCATTCGTGATACTAACTTATACCATTTCATGAGAAACCATTGCCCGGGGACTGTTTCGAAATAACCAACTACAATAAAGTAAGTGGATCTAGTCCTGAGATCCTGAGACGAAAAGCAAAATGTCATAATGGTCCTTTTTTGAACTTGCAAAAATAAAAATTTGAGCTCCATGCATGGTGCTTGATGATCCATTGAGCTTTTTCTATCAAGCGTATTTTGGGCAAAAGAGAAGCATTTTGAAATTATTGAGGTTAAATATAACCACAGCTTCTTCAATCGATTTCGCGTTTTTAAGTTTTAGTTCTAAATGGCGCACACTGCACTACCTAGTACAGAACACTATAAGCCGTGTTTCATAATTCTTTCTCTCACTAGAGTACTGTTTCGTATATACGTACATTTGCAAAGAAAAATTAGTAACAAAAAAAAAAAGAAAAAATTAAATCAACAAAAGGCCGAAAAAAAAGCTGCAAATTAAAATTATAAATGTTAACTTTAACCTCGGTTAAACCCTAAAAGGAAACCTCGATTACCTTATTGGGAATTGCCTGATTTTTAGAATATTTTATTTGATATTATTTTTTTTTTTATGCTTATTTTTAAAGCCTTTTTTTGTTTTTGTTTTCCAAAAGCTACAATATTATTTATAAATATTGTTATAATATTATTATAATTTATTTTTATAATTTAAATTGGCGTCATAAATTGACTTCTTCTGTCGGCCATGATGAGGAATACGTCTGCAGCAAGCTTTTTGTAATAATTGTGACTGTTGTGGTTATGCACTAGCTGAGTGCACATATTATGTCTCTGTGGTGTTCACCAATCAATCACGTTTAGATTTTGATCGGACCTGAATACCCGATTATTTAAATCATTGCGCAGATAAATCTAGTGTTTTTTAGAAAGGAAAGCGCTTTTTAGCACAAAATGGGCTTGCTTGATGAGTTAGTTGACATGAGTGACGTGGAGGAAGGAAACTCGCCGGCTCAGCATGTGGGGGTGAACAGGTGCACTGAACTTTCAACGGGCGATCAAAGTAGGAAACGAAAGCCATTGGCGGACTATTCCATGGAGGATGCTAAAGGATATATTTTGGGAGTTCTTAATGAGCAGAAAACAAAAACGACGTATGAAAACGAAAATCAAGAGGTCGCCGTTGGCCATATCCCTGGTCTTTATACCCATGACAATTCTAAAGACGATTCAGCGGTCGTACTTGATGATATTAAATTTGAAGAAATATATGCAGATCAAAGTTGTCACTTTATTGAACCTAGTCACGAAAGGACGTGTAGTTATGACAGCGCGGTTTATTCTCCGCGAATGGAGCCTTCCCCAGCTCCAATGAAGAAAACGAGGTCCGACGACCAGGGGAATTTTAATCTGTTTGACGATATTCCTTTTCTTGATCAGGAATTCGTATTTCCCCAAGCGACTCTTCAAATTAATACTGCTGTAACTAGCTTTCAATGTACAGAAGAAGCAGAGTTCGCGCCTCTTAGTAACCCATTTCAACAAACTTCAGGGGACAAAGTTGTGAAAGGAAGTACATCAGGAGGTCAGGGTAGCAAAGCGCAAGATAAAGGCCCCGCCACAAACCCCCCCTTGCACCCCAGCAAAACTCGTAAGGCTGGCATGATTTTGCGCTCACATTCAGAGTCCGATACTGCTACCGAGGTAAGCGGAGGAGAGAGTGTGTCATCATTGGTTCAGAATTACGGAGTCACCCCCAAGTCTGAACCAAAAGTAGGTAAAGTAAAAAAACCTCGCGCCAGAAGGGGTAGCTTAATGAACCAATGCATAGTTCGGCCTGAGGCTGCCTGTAGTACGGAAGTGAAGAATCATGTAAGGTCATCGTTACTTAAGAAAAAAAGCACATCGGAAATTCTAAATCCGTCTGACGAGAGATCTTCAGCTACGGAAGCAGAAATGGATCGAATGAAGGATGTGGAAAGAGACCAGCTGGAAATGGAAACGAATCCTGTTCCTCTGGACGAGCTTATAGGCGGTTTCGATGATGAATTTCTCACTGCCGAAGCCTTTGAATTTTCTCCTAATTTTTTGGAATCTTCTCATTTTGAGAGTGAATATAGGAGCTCCCTTTTCGACGAGGCAGAAAGCTCCAACACAAATGGCAGCACTCCAGTACCAAAGTGTGAAGCAGTTCTTCCTAAAAAAGATAAATCCAGCTCTTTTGACTCAAATCACCAATTCTCCGAAAGCGAAATTGAGACAAAGGGAGGTGAGCATCCTTTCGCTCAAAATGAACAAGAAAATATTAGTGAAAATTCATTGACGGCTTCGACTGCTGTGAAGAGCGATGTAAAAAATAATAAGCAATCCATATCGCCCTCTTCCCTATCATCTTCTGAAAGTGGCGCCCAACCACAACCAACAACATCTGGTTGTCCAGCCACCCGCCAGACTTCTTCTGTTCTGTATGCCCAGTCCTCTTATCCGGGTGGGACTCTCGGAGAAGGTTTTCACCTTCGTAAGCCTGTGCACTTGTCGTTCATTGAATACACGCCCAAACTAAATACGCGGGGTAGGAATCCGAGTGCAAAAGCCATACATGGCAGAGGTTCTGATTCAAAACAGGGAGATGAAAATCCTGGAGGACGGAAAGTCGACTTCATACTTCATTCCCATTCCCATTACCAAGATATAAATAACAACAACAGCAGCAGCAACAGAAACATGAGCACGAACATGAACTCAAGCACTAATACTAACACAGCAGCTCTGCATCACAAGAAGAACAGATCAATCTAAAAAATAGATAAAGAGAGCAAAAAAAACTTGGTCCAGCTTTCAGTTTCACATGCGCCAGAGCTAGATGATGAATAATCTTAAAAATATTCATATTCCCCAGAGGGAATTAAATAAATAAAAGTAAATTATAAAAAAAATGCAGTCGACGTTTTTGTGTGGGCTGAATTTGCAATTGCCGCATTTGTTGATATTTTGATTTTTTTTTTTTTTTCTACGCATTTTTTTTTTTTTTTTTTCTTTTTTTTTTTTTTTTTTTTTTTTACGCATTGTTTTTTTTTTAATTTTTGTTGTTTTTTTTTTTTTTTTTTGGTAATAATAAATTGGGACCAGCTATTATTCTCTTTTTTATTTTTTTGTGTGTGTGTTGTAGATTATCCAAAATTTCTAGTGGATTGAGTTGATTCTGATTGGATATCTTTCTTTTTTGATTTGTTTTGATCAAAGAAATTTTGCCCAAAA
>PDIM01000096.1:25379-41790 GCA_002811675.1 Ichthyosporea sp. XGB-2017a | reverse complement strand
AAAGCTGCTGAAAAGGTCCTCTTCAACCAATGAAAGCAGAAAAGAGAAGGGGCAACGAAAAAACTAAAAACCACAAAAAAATAAAATAAAAGGAGCCAACCAGTGCAAAAAAAAAAAAAAAAAGAGCCTTCCAGTTCAAAAAAAAAAAAAAAAAACTTTTGAAAAAGCCGGTCCATAATTCTGGCACTACCAATTTTTGTATTGCAAAATAATGTAAAAGAAAAAAATAGAAAAAAGCCAATAAACAAAGAATTGAGCAAGAGGGTAAAATTTCCTTTTATATTCATTCATTTACATACATGTGCTGCTTTTCTATGGCAACGTTGCATTTATAATTATCTCTTCAACCTCCGCTTATGGGTGTGCACTTACTGTTTGATATTGATATCTCGAAACTTCCTCGATGAATCGTCTTTTACATTCAACCTTTATATCAAAAAGCGGTCGTCTTCGTTTTTTTGCAAAATTTAAGTAACTCTCAAAATACTATCAACACGACCCATGCCACATAGCAGCTTGGAGTTATTCTTCCTACACTCTCCTTGTTTCGTTTAGTTTATAAACCTCAAGTAGCCACCTCTTCTCTGCAAGCGTTTGAGACAAGAAATGAGAAGCAGGGTGATATATATCGCACATGAAGCAAACGCAAGAGACACTTTTATATACACAATGAAAAAGTCCCTTACAATTTGAAACTTTCCTTCATCGTCCACCTCAATACGATTCCATTCTGTTAGTTGCATGCACGAGTAAAGGGCTGCGAGGCCCAATACAAAGTGAAACAGGGAGTAGTCATAGCCCACAATATATCCCTTTTCCCCGATATTGCGCTTGCTTGTAAGGCCAGGCTCACCGCCATTACCTGTTCCTTCCCATGGGCGCAAAGCCACACTTTCAACACTGCTATAAAGCTCCGTGCCCCCGTCCTCTGGGTCTGCCCGCGTGACAGCTTCATAATCAGCAAATCTCGCACTTGGAGGAGGCGGGGAATGACTATTCGGAGATGTTGCATATACATTCGTTCCGGCCGCCTGGGCCAGGTAAAGGTCGTAATAGTTACCATCTTCCGAAATAGTGCTTGCCACAGACATCGAATCAATTGAAGAATTGCGGCTGGCTCGACGAAGCGGTTCATTAGAAAGCAAATGCACTCTTTCAGAATCAACGCTACTCGCACTATTTGTTCGCGGTCCCACCCTGTTCATCCGATTTGGCAACACAGAAGAGTGCAGACTCCCGAACGATCTTGCCGTGTCTGGCTGGATGTACTTCCTGTTCAAAGATATCTGCACCACACTCCGAAGAGAATAGTAGCCCAGTGGAAGAAGCGTCAGCACCAGGCCCAGCATGACTGAGTAATCTTCAGCATCAAACGCCGTCCCAAATGCCCACGTAAGCATCTTACGATGGGGCGAACTCTGGGGTTCCGAAGCAAGGGCACTTTCCAGCAAAAATGCTACGTAAAGTGATATTACTGAGGATGTCACAATCCCAGCCTCGGGGTTATACTTTTGCACCGCAGGAATTATGGACAGAATAATCATAAGTAGACACAGTCCAGCTGTGACAGATATAAAAATGATATTCAGATCCAAATAAGAATCATCACGAATAAAGTGCACCCCAAGGAGGATAAAGATAACCACCACTAAGATAAGCATAACCGATGTACACAGTATTAACATGCGCAGCCAATACGAACTCAGAGTGTTCTGGAAGCGGCGTACCCAAATACGGGACCAAGCGTTGCTAAAGAGAACAAGGAGCTGCAGCTGGACAAAAACGAAAAGAATAGCACCTGCAAGGGCTGGGTAACGCAGATATAGAGTAGCTTTTGTGTTAAGTAACAGAACGGAGCATATCATGACAACAAGGATAAGGAGGAACTTTGTTAGCCAGAAGCCATTATGGATAGCAGCACGCCAACCCGCATTACGGCGAACCCCAAGCATCAGGAGGGAGAGGCAAAAATGAAATAGACAGAGGGCCAACATCATGCGATAAACTACCAAACTCCCATAGCATATCTTTGAGTCGCCCCCACAATGAATATTGAGAATGGGATTGTGTTTCAGATCCAGCTTCTCAATAAAATAGTCACTCCTCAAGGCAAATCCCAGTCCAGTAAATATTGCATAGAAAAGCACATAGCCAAAGCGAGTTGCATCAGCTGTTCTCCAACTGGACAGTTTTGAGGACGGAACGTAGAAACATTTGAAAAAGGTAATCACACATCCAACTAACCAATAGAAGCACACACAGTTCAGACAGAATCTACAGAGCCATCCACTACCACAGCAACTGCTACATATTCCCCGTCTCGATCGACTGCCCCCAACACCAACCAATTCCACCTCCCCTTCTTGGTCCGGTTCTTCATTCACCATCCTTGAGCCTCTTACTCCCCCGGATGCTATCAGCGGCTCTCTCTCATCCCCCTCTTCCACCAAGCCTGGCTGGTTCTCAATAACCAACACAGACCCTCCCTCTTCCCTCTCCCCTCCTGATCCTCCCAACCCCAGTCCCAGCGCTTCACCGCTGTGCCTGCTGCCCCTCTGCGGATCCTCCATCTTCTTCATGGTGACACTACGACAAATATAAATCCTTAGTTGAGCTCGTTAGTTACTTCATTAGGTTTATGCCACCTTTCCTCGTTCTCTTTTGGAATCTATATTTCCCCCACCCTCAATAACATTTTCTTTCGTTTCAAAAGTCTTTAAAATAAAACATCACTGCAAACAGCACTGCAACAAAAACAGAAAAAAAGGGAAGAGAAAACCAAAATAAATATCAAAACACAAAGAAAAGAAGGGGAGCCGCCGCCGGAAGAGGGTCAGGACTCAGGGGCCCGGGGCACATTTCTTTTTTCGCGCACGAAGATTTTGCGGGCACATAGGCGAGGAAGAATCTGGAAGGGCGGGAAAATCACCTCTACCACTGTTCCCATAGTTAACCGCATAGACACCAAGAATATTTTTAATACGACTCTTTGTACCAGTGTCTCGGTGTATTTTTCTATAGGGATGCTGTAATATACTTATCTATTTTACACGCCCTCTCTTTGCGACTATTTTCACCAGCTACGTCTCCATGTGCATTTTTTATGTAAAAAGCGCACAAAAGCCACCTTTTCTTTTTTCTATAGGAATATTCTATAGAAATTAACCCCCCCCCCGCCTTTTATCATCACAATTTAACACAAACTCTTCGGTGCTTTTTTTTCTTTTGGTTTTTTTTGTTTGTATGAGATTTTGTTTTGTTTAGTTTTCTTGTTGAGCTTAGCAGCAGGGAGTTTTGTGTGTTGTGTATCTGCTAGCAGAGGATTTGTGAAATCTGGATTCAGAAGTGTAGTGTTGCGAGAATCTAGGATAAGGAATTGTAAAAGATGGCGTTATTCATTGGTAGATTGGGACGTGACGTGCGGGGAAGGGATTTGGAGGACGTGTTCTACAAGTACGGAAATATCACCCGTTGTGATGTGAAAGGAAGTAAGTGTGAATATCTGATTCATGGTGTGGCCCATGCTCATGTTCTCTGTTTTGAGGAGGAAAGGGCACGGTTTCTAGAGAAGGAGGGAGAAAGAGAAGTAGAAGAAGAAGAGAGGGTGTACTTTGCTGGCCAGCAAATGTGTGTGGGGAAAGCGAGACGATGGTGTGTTCTTTGTGCACTGGCGAAATCAAAACAGAAAGCAAAGAATATGAATCTGTTCAGATAGTTATTTTCTCCTAATTCGATTTCCTATCTCGCTCTCTCCCTCTCTTCGCCCCCTTCTCTCTTCCTGATCTTGATATCTTGTATATTTTTGCGATCTCTTTGTTGAATTGTTTGTTTGCTAACTTTGTTTGTTTTCCTTTCTTTTTCTTTTTTCAATATAGCATATGGATTTGTAGAGTTTTCTGATAAACGTGATGCCGAGGATGCTATTGCTGGCGAGGATGGGCGCAATGTAATGGGCAGCCGCATTGTTGTTGAATGGGCTAAAGGCACCCGTAATGAGCGAGGTGGAAATCGTGGAGGCCGAGACAACAACGGCTGCTTCAAATGCGGCAAGGATGGGCATTGGGCGCGTGAGTGTCCCGATGGTGGAGATAATGATAGTGGTTATCGTCGAGGAGGCAGGGATTCATATGGATATCGGGGAAGATATGGCGGCGGAAGAGGACGCTCTCGATCTCCGTATGACCGCCGCAGAGGTCGCTCAAGATCGAGAAGCAGGTCCCCATATGGGCGTAGAAGTGGTGGGGGTCGCCGAGGAAGAAGCTACTCACGCTCGCCCGTTCGTCGAGGAGATTCTCGCTCTCCAGTAAAGGGAGGGGACCGTCGTTCTAGATCCATCTCCCGCTCCCCACCACCTAGACGTGGGTCAGGTTCTCCACAACCCAGATCCTCCTCTCGTCGTGATGATTCCCGCAGCCCGGTTGGAAGACGCAACTCCCGCTCACCATCCCCAGCCGGGTCCAGAGGTAGATCTGTGTCCCCCGTAGCCAACGGAAACACCAATGGCGATTACAACGCGAAATCCTCACCCTCACCATCTCGCGATTAAAGAGTAATGAAAAGAAAGAAATTGAATGCAATTCAGTGTCTTTCAACTCGATGTTTGATTAGTAGTTTTTTTAGAAAATAAGTTACAAAAAAAGGAAAAAAAAAGAAAAAAAAGAAAAAAAAGGAGAAAAAAGGATATCAATAAGAAGAGGAAATGCAGCTTAACAGTTCAACCGCAGACGTGTAACGATATAAAGTGGAATCGACTCACTCGTGTGCTGCATAAGGGAAGGGGAGGGTTTTGTTGAAGTGAGGAAAGGGGGGACAAAGGAAGGGGGGCACGTGGCAATATGCAAGGAAAGAATGCCTTGTAGACGACAAAAAGAAAGACATTCTAGTTGCCAATGATGTACATTTCATTTCAAAGACAAAAAGGGAAATGGGTACAATTGAAGTGGTCGCAAGAGAACCGGCGTGTTGTCTTTTAGAGCTTTAGACTATCTTTTAGTGCTTAGTTGCTTTGCTTGTTTTTATTTGTTTTGTTTAAATTAAAAGGAGCACCATCCATATTTTATTAAAATTTATTTGTTATTGTTGCACTGATTTTCATTCTTTCGGAAGATACCGTAAAATATTTTCTTTGTTTTTAATATATTTCGAGATTTTTGAGTTGTTTGGTATATATCCAAATGTATGTTCCAAGAAAAAATACATCGTTTTAACAAATAAAGCGAAAAGTAGTATGGTTGCTTTACTTTACATTTTTACAGTGCAGAAAGGTGCTCAATAAGAGTTTGAAGGCCCTTAAGTGGCTCTACACTCTCTAGCAACATTCTCTGCTGTGAGGACATTAATTCTTTCGCAGCGCGAGCACATAAAATGATAGCCTTCTCCTTAGATTGTTCATTTTGAAAGAGTCCTTGCGCTTTTTTAATAGATAGGTTGTATGACTTCAAAGCAGCTAGAAATTGCACATTATCGCCTCCACTACACTCACCCTCGGCACTATCATCTTCGTCGCCGTCTTCAAATGAGTCAGGCACGGCCGCACAAGATTGAGCCGCCCATCGACTCTCTTTATCGAGTTCATAGCGTTGTTTTTCCTTTGATCGATCTTTCATAGGTTGCAGTTTAATCCGCCTTAAGCTGTCCTCCGCTAACTCAATAGCTTCCCCCGAAATGTATCTATTGTCGTCGTCATTTCGTTCGGTATATATTAAATCATGGTCACTGATACCAAATATATTCAGTGACTCCAAAAAGACAATGTGCTCATTTAACTGTTCATCAGTAACGCGGCGGTGGGAGTGGAGCTGTGACAGTTGCTTCTGCGTTTCGGAGCATTCGACATCGTCAAGATCAAATAAATTACGGAGTTCTTCTTTTTTGAAGTAGCGGTAAGGATTTACAGACTCTGAAACAGACTTCATCAAAGACCCCTTGAAAACTTGCTTGCGATAAATCTTTTCTTCAACAGTTCCGCACGTCACAAGTCGGTATACTACAACATCCTTCTCTTGTCCAATGCGGTACGCTCGATCAACCGCTTGAGCATCAACCGCTGGATTCCAAGCCGGGTCGTAGATTACAACTCGATCGGCACCCGTCAAAGTGATTCCTACTCCTCCACATCCAGTGGTGAGCAAAAACACAAACTTGCTGCTTCCTTTGGCATTAAATAAATCAATTTTTTTCTGCCTCTCTAAGGGGTTCTTTACAGAACCATCGATTCTACAAAACTCGTAGTGGTCTTCCACGAGCACTCGTTGTATTATATCAAGCATTCGACATGACTGGCTAAAAACGAGTACACGATGATCATATTGTTTGAGATTGGCAAGCAATGCGCGAAGAAAAATGAGTTTTCCAGATTTGGCCACAAGTTCTTCAAGAGGAATTTGAAAGGCAGTGTTCATATTTAACTCATGAACTCTCCCAGAAGAAGACTGTTTGGGCAGATTGAGGTCTTTACAATAGGTCATATTAGTGTTTAGTAGGTGGGGATGGTCGCAGAACTTTTTAAGTACAGTAAGCGCAGCCAACGGTGATTGCGTAGTCTCTAGTAAAGCTTGGATCTGCTCCGATTGTCCGTACGTGCGGTACAATTCAGTTTGGTATTCAGTCAAGAAGCACCAAACATTGAATTCGTTTTTCCTGGTATGGACCATCTTAGGCTTATCGGCATTTTTCTTGCCAAGCAAAATTTGGTCAGTACAGGATGCGGTAGTAGAGTTTCTGTCACCATCAGCTGAGGCATTCTCTTTGTTTTCGTGTTGTTCCACTACATTGCAATTGATCTTTCCCTTCTCTCTTCTTAAGAAATGGGGTGCAATCAGCTCCCGTAAGCTTTTGGCCATTAAAAATCCCTGATCTTTTTCTACTTGCAATGCATCTTTTTCATTTCCCTGTTCAATAGGATTCTGGTATTCTCTTTTAAACATCTTTTGCTCTCCCAGAAGTTTCCCACAACAAACAAAATCAAACATCGACCACATCTCTACAAGATTATTTTGAATGGGTGTACCAGTCAAAATCAAACGATGACGGCTGTCCACACCAGCTAAAGCCTGGGTCGTCTTCCTCGACGGGTTCTTGATACGGTGCCCTTCATCCAAAATAACATAGTCCCATCGATGCTGCCCCCGATTGTTCAATAAGTCAATGTTGGAGACAACGGTGCCATATGTTGTCAGACAAACCCCACCATGACGCTGAATGCTCTTCAAGTTGCGCTCACGCTCGCTTTTGCTCCCATAAAATGACTTTACAGTAGTTTCCGGTGACCATTTATGAATCTCATTAGTCCAGTTGACGAGCAAGGATACGGGGACCACTACCAGTGCCGTTTCGATGTGAGAAGATGACCCGCGACTATTTTCCGGGGTAAGAAATCTTTTCCTAAACAACCCCGACAAGAGAGTGACGACCTGAATTGTCTTGCCAAGGCCCATATCATCTCCCAAGACACCTCCCCATAGTCGCTGGTGAAGATTCCACATCCAAAGCACCCCTTCCCGCTGATAATCAAATAATTGATCATACAGAGCAATGGAAATCGCAAACCCACTTCCCTTAATAACACATAATTTCAAGCTAGGATACTTTATAAATCCATCCTTCATATCCACACCAATATGCTTTTTGTCTTCGTCTTTGAGCTCCTTTTTAATCCCTTTGTCCCCAAGCTCCCCTTCAAGCTTTTCCACCTTTCTCTGCAACTTAGCCTTCTTGTTAGAGTCCCCAAACGCAGGGAAGCTCCGAACAGCTTTCTTGTATTGCTTCAGAGCGCCAACCAGATCTTCATCAGCCTCGCATTTCTTGGCCCTTTTGATAATGTCATTGAACTCTCTCTTGATCTGAGCCTGCTCTTCCGCCTCTTCGCCCAATAATGGTGCAGAGGCATAGGTATGAGAATCCATTACTACGGGCGATCCAGCTCCTTTAACAAAAACAAACAAAGAAAGAAAAAAAGAAAGAAAGAAGAAAATTAAAATCTAACTCAAAAAACAAAAAAGCGAACAAAACAGTTCTTCGCCTCAAAAAAAAAAGAAAAAAAAAAAAAAACAAGAAAAAAAAAAAAAAAAAAAAAAAAAACAAGAAAAAACAAAATCAAATAAAAACAAAAAGCGCGGGAAAATAGTTTTGTTCCGTTTTCCGGCCTTTTCTTTGTTTTATTTTCAATTTACAGCTGCTTTGGGATTTGGTTCTGCTGTTGTTATTGCAAGCGGTGTGCAGATCTTCTAAAGGGATTATCCTTCCCCCCTTCCTGTGCATAATCCCCACCCGCTCGACGGTAGACCATTTCCCCTCCTTCCGCAAAACACTTTGGAACATGGAGGAACCGAGCTACCGCAAAGAAGAAGTCACTTAGCCGGTTCATGTAACTTTGGACATGTTGGTAGTCCTGATACATCACCTCCATATGACGCTCTCTTCGGGTTGAACTATTTGCTCGGTAAGCGGGAGCCCCATTGCACGGATCCTTGCTCTTAACAGTACATGAGGAGGTGGTGATTTTCATTAGGAAGTCTATTGCATCCACGACAGAGCGTTCTGTGCGCCTACACACAGTCCTGGCCATGTGCATGTGCGCATTGGGAAGATTGGCTCGACCACCACCACCAGGTAAAACAAAATTTCTCAATGGGGGGTTTTTGGAATCTATGAAATCAATCCATATTTCCAATTCTTTCAAAAGCTTTCCGGTGGGATCAAACCTGGTTAGTTGAATTCTTTTCTTTAGCTTCTCCTCCTCTTCCTCCTCTTCCTCTTCGCATTTTTCTTCCCCTTGTCCTTCCCCATCTTCCTTTTCTATCCTCCAGTAAATAGGTGTGGCCAAATGTGATGCTATGTCCATTAGGCAGCACTGAATCTCCTCCAGCATTTTCATCACAGTGAGACCACTTCGATCATAATCAAACGTTGTGGCCTCAGGCGCCCTTTCTGCCTCACTCTCATTTTTCAGTTCTTTCGAGTGCCGATCTTTCACAGAGCAGTCTTTCACCAACAGCCTTTTAAATGCTCTTTGGATCCCTTCTTCTCTAGCTAATGCAACACTTGATCCCTGTTCCCCCTTCTCTGTATCCTCCACCGCACAGTAACAATAGGCCATGCATAGGCCCACTTGAGATATCAACTCATCCAAATCCCCAAGCGCCCCAAACACTGCACTGGTCTTTGGCTGCCGCTCCCCATTGTATAGCTGAGAAGTGCCTTGATCGCCACCCCGTGTATACAAGATAGACTTTTTCAAGCTCGTAGGTTCACTATCTCCCTCCTTTTGTTCTCTCGTACCGCTCATTTCTATCTAAATCGGCTTCACAATACCAACAGCCCTACTCTTTTTCCGTCTCTTCAATCAAACTATCATTCCCTTCAACAGGGGGAACACTAAGCAGAATTAAGCTGATTCAGTTCCAACCACCAACTCAAACGAACTTTGTCCAGAGCACGAACGAAAAAAAAAAGAAAAAAAACAAGAAAGGAGAGATAAAAAAGCAAAAAACAACAATGAAGAATAAACCACACACAAAATAAATTTAGGGACTTTATTTCTTCGCGCCACACAGGACTGAAAGTTTTTCTTTTCTTTTTTGTTTTCTGCTTCAGCTCTTCATTTTCCTGTTTCTCACTTCTGAGTTAACCAGGCATGTGTGCATTTTCGTGCAAATATTCATAAGAAATCGTGCATAGTAATAATAATAGAATAATAGAGGATGTGAAACTGTGGATTTGTTTCTCCTCTACTGTGTGCGATAGAAAGCGAAACAAGCAAAAATACACATTAAGTAAAGGGACTATTGTTGAGTACACTCTTCGGGATTCTTTTCACTTGCATCTTTAATGGTTCCTATTTTCTTCGAGAACCCAACACCACCGCGCATTCCTCGACCAAGTTGCTTTGAATTTGCCTGCCTCGGTTTGCTACCCTGCTGCGCCTGAGATAGCGAGGGGAGCTTGGGAGGTGGCATCATTTTACTGTCCGCCGAAAGACTGTCCAGCTCAGCATTAATAGACCTGGTTGCATTTTCCTTATCTTCTGTGATAAGCTCCTCTTTACGCTTTTCCGTTTGGACCTTTGGGTCATCATATTCATCATCATCAGCCCCAATAACAAGGGATGGTTCGGTTCTTTTAGTGTTGTCTCCTCCCATTCCAGACTGAGAACTTTGGCTCAATGCAAGATTTAAGCGCTCATTTTCGCGTTCTAGTTGTAACACTTTGGCAGTAAGGGAGCGATACTTGACACCTTCAGATTCTTTCATGAAACTTAAGGTCCTTTTTTCACCTTTCATTACTTCCAACTCGGAGTTCAACTTATTCATGTTACCTTTAAGCTCTCTAATAAGTTTAGCATTCACAGATTCCTTTCCAGCTGGGGTAGACAGAATCGGCGTGGATGGAATTGTAACATCACTTCGGTAAACACGCTTTTTAGGTGTGCGTGGAGGAGCATCCTCTTTCGCATTTAATTCCGATCTGGCTTTATCCAATGCTTCCTCAAGGGTCTTAACTTGCTCTTTAAGGGAGGAGCTACACTGCTCAAGCTCTGAGCATTTTCCAGACAAGGATTTTACTTCCGCTTGATGGCTTAAAATAGAAGCATTAAGGTCTTCACGCTCCTTTTGGAACTCTTCGAACATAATCGCCGAAGGGGATTTGCTTCTCTCATTCTCTGCTTTTAAATTGACAACATCTTCTTCCAACGAAGAAATTAAACTCAATTTGTCCGACAGTTCTCCAGTAAGGATTTCATTAGTTTCTTCAAATTCTTTTAACTGCAGTTTCATGTACTCAGACGTTTCTGTCAAATGGGAATTTTCCTTTTCCATACTGCTAAGAGATAGTCGGGCCTTTTCGTTAAGAGCATTGCTTTGACGTAAGTTTTCTTCAACTGCTTCATAACGATCATGCAGCTCTCCCAACTCTTTTTGAAGAGATGAGACTTTTTCTTCCACTTTTTGAGTTTGATCACATTGAGATGTTGCTTCTTCCAGCTGCCGCCTCAACGATAGTACTTCAATTTCCGACTCCTGAATCGTTTCCTCGTATTGTGATGCCTTGATTTTGAATAATTCTGACAACTGTTGCTCTTTTATCTTTACTTGGGTACGAATTTCATCCTTGAGCGACTGAATAGTCTCATTTAGAGCACTTTCCTTTGAGGCGAAGCTTCGCTCGGTGTCCTGCAATACTTGTTTGGATTCATTTAAAAACTTAATTTCCATTTCCTCCAGTTTTCGCTCACATTCCGCCTCTTTGTCCTCTAGGGCAATAGCCACTCCATTCTTTTCCTCCTCGTATTTAAGCAATATGCTCTCCATCTCAATAATACGCTCTTCGCTTTGTTTGACTCCATTATTTAAGACAGATATATGCCCATTCAGCTCGGAAATTTCCTTTTCATATTGAGCGCTAGTTTCCTGAGCGTAATTTAAGTGCTCAGTCAAAGAGACAATTTTGTCATCGAGCTCTTTGGCTAAATGGTTAGACATATTTTCTGAATTGCACGCGGAGTCTAATTTCGTTTTCAAAGCTTCGTTCTCACCCTGCAATTCGACATAGCTACTGCGGGCGGCATCATACAATATATTTAATTGCCCATGCTCTTCCTCCAGAGCCAAATATGCTTTTCGCTCTTCCTCAGCTTCATTCTGTAGCCTGATCATACTTTCCGTGAGCTGCTCTTTGGCTGTTTGCAGCTGCATGCACTCAATATCCAGTTCCGCAGTATGCTTCTCCATCATTTGGGTGGCTTCATTCTGCTCATTTAGTTTGGATTCTATGTCATCTTTATATGCCTCCAACTGTTGAATTTCGCCCATTAGCAAACGTGTACATTCGTCGTTACCCATTAATTTCTTTTCCATCTCAACTTTACATAGCTCCAGTTCTTTAACGCCGTTTTCCAGAAGTCGAGTCTTATCATCATTATCCATGATCTTAGTCTCCATCTCTTTCTTTGCAGCACGAAGCTGCTTGATATCATTTTCCATCATTTCTGACCTGTCACGAACATCCTTGAGCTCGCCTTCAGCAACATCAAGGTTAATCTTAACAACCGCATTTTTCTGCTTCATGCTCTTTAATTGTTCTTTAAGCTCTTCTATAATATCATCGGAAGGTGTCCTGACCCCCACTTCATTCTTGAGCTGATTCAATTCTTTTTCAAGGGTCTTATTTTCGCCAATTAACTGTCCATTAGACGACTCAATGGCTTCAAGCTGCACAGTCAACTGACCAACCTTCGACTCATGCTCAGAAACCTTTGACTTCCAGTTTTCCATTTCTATTTCTAGCTCATGAACTTGAGCTTCACTTTCCGCAAATAAATTCTGAACCTTTACCTTTTTGTCCCGTTCAGCATCCAACGTTGATTTTAAGTCCTGAGATTCTTGAGTGCGAATTGCCATTTCTTCCAGATGAGTTTTTAGTTGACTTTTAAGATTCTCAACAGTAGCAGCTAACTCAAGGCGTTCATTCTCGGCTTCTTGCATTTTCTCATCGAAGACTAAAGTTTTAGTTTTAACTTCATCTTGTGCTACTGCAAGTTCCTTTTCAAGTTGTGAATAAAAATGTTCATTCGACTGCACAGACTCCAATTTTGATTTTAAATGGGCTTGCTTTTCAAGGGCAATCTGCCGCTCCGTCTCTAGAGCATCTATACGTTTTTTAGAGAGTTCCATTTGCCCTCTTAATGATTCATTTTCTTCTCTTAAAATATTTAGCTCTTCCTGAACTCCACCTATTTCATCTTTAAAGCAATCTTCCACTAGCAAATCGAAAGATTCATTCTTGGAGCCAAACTCGCTATGCAAAGAGTCGACAAGAGTATCAAATGATGTTTCAACTTCAAACTCACGAGTTTTGGCTAGCTTGGGGAAGGACCTTTCAACAAGGGCATCAAACGAGGAGTTTACCGGACTAAAGTCATTTTCACCTTGTTGCGTCGAACACAAGGTTTTGACAGGGGTAGAACTTGTAACAGTCACAGCATTTAGTGAGCGAATTAAGGCAGTTTTTTCGTTAACGAGGTTTTGCAATCTCTCCAACTTCTCCTCCCATTTCTTTGCACTATCATGTCTTTCCTGAGCAAGGTTACTTTGCTCAGCTTCCTTCTGCTTTACACAGGATCTCAGCTTTTCAGTTTCAGACTCTTGAGCCTTCAATCGCGCTACAACAGAGTCAAATTCTTGTTTCTGGTTTTCAAAATCTCGCTGCAAAGACTCCATAAAGTTGCATTTATCTTTGTACTCCTTTCCTAGCTCTGACAAAGCATTCTCGACTGTCTGTAATTTCTCTTCAAGCATTTCCTTTTCAACACAAATAGCATCTTTGTTTTCTGTATCTGTTTTTGACGACTCTTCCAATGACTTGATGATTGATTCTTTCACAGCAATATCTTTACGTAGTCTTTCGGTTGCACTTTGGTACTCTTTATCAAGCTCAGCTAGCCGTGCTTCGAGAACCTTGCATTCTTGTTCCTTTTCAGCGACCCCTGTTGAATTCATTTCCAAATCCCACTGGGCCTTGTTCAAACTAACTTCCAACTCCTCCATTTTCTCCAATTTGCCTTTTAATTCTAAAATCTCTTCTTCGTGCTGAGTTTTAAGGCTCTCAATCAAGCAGGTGGCCTCTTCAAGTTGTTTGTCTTTGCTGTTTGCCCGGTCAATGTTGGAACTCAATACCACTTCCATTTTTTGCTTCGACGATACCAGTTTATCGCACTCAGCTTCTTTTGCTTCGAGCTCCTCCAATAACTGTGCAAGCTTATCATTTCTCTCAAGTACATCATTTTCAAGCGCTGAGCACATTCCCTCCAACGAAGTGATATTTCCTACCATTTTTTCATTCTCAAGCTGATATTTTTCACAATCTTCTTCCAGGCGCGAAAAATCTCTCACAAACTCATCCTGCAAGCCTTTGGCATCATTTTGATACTCTTCATATTCGTGTCGCAAGGCCTCAAGTTCACAATTAAGTTCATACACAGTGTCTTCTCTACGTTGCCTTGAGTTGCCATTATCAAGCTGCCTGCTGAGTTCTTCATTTTTATCCTCCAGTTCTTTAACCTGAGTTTGAAAAAGTTCCAGCTCACCTTGCAGTTTTGTGATCTGTTCTTTACACACTGCCTCTTCATTTTTCTTTAACAGTGCGTTTTGAGCAATCTCGAGCTCTGTATTTAGAAATTCTTGATTTTCTTTAAGTAAAGCCATTTCTTTACCATGGCCACACGCATCTTCGGGAAGAGGCTTACATTGTGCTACCTGAAACGTCAACTCGTGGACTTCTTTTTTCAAGCCTTCAATTAGTTTATCCTTTTCTTTGTTAACGTTCTCGAGGCGAAGCTTTTCCTTGACGGAATTTTGAAGCTTATTTTGCAGCTCAACTGCTTCTTTTTGCAACCTTTGTTTGCAAATTTCGGGGTCTGATGCTGAGCTCTGTTCGCGATGTTCTTCCCCACACACGTTTTTGGCTTCTTCCTCGTCTTCACACAATATTGATAAACCAGGGTCTTTCATAAGCATAGATCGACGATTGGTTTTACCCAATGATCCAGAAACTCTTCGCTTTCGCTTAGTTATTACATTTGCATTAGCTTCTGACGAAATCGGATTCCCTATCAAATTTTCGGCTGTCGAAGAATTTGCAGACAAGGAAGAAGAAACATTTCTTCGCATTTCAGAGAATGAGACAATAGAGGATCCAGATGCAGCCCCTGGACACCACGTTTCACGGCGGCTTGGGCGCTTTTTTTCTTTCCCGATATTTTTATCGGCCGTTCCTTTAGAAGAGGAAACAATTATGAGTTCCTTAAGCTTATTGAGTTTTTCTTGTTGCTCCTTTTCAATTTTCTCTTTGGCCTTCAGTCGATCTAAAATAAGCTCTTTCTCTTCCTTCACTTTTTGATTTTCATTTTCCAATTGCAAGATATTGTCGGTCTCACCTTTACATTTAACAGATTTCAGCTCTTTCTTCAGCTCGGCCAATTCTATCCGATACTTTTTTAGCAAAGCTTGATCTGACATAATCTCATTTACTTGAGGCTTGTTTCTAACTTTAGACGCTCGTGATGCAAACTTCAAAGTACTCTGGCTTTCCTCTACGCTAGAAGACGCTGGAGTAACTGTACAAATGACCGCTGTTCGCGCGTTCCCGCCAAGAGAAGGCTGCAAGATACGAGTGATTTTGGAATCTCTAAAAGGAATGTGTGAAGATTCTTTAGATTCACTCAGCTTACCAATAACTGTACCAAGAGTTAAAAGACTTTTGTTTATGTGACCACCTTCCTTTAAACGCTTTCCTTCCGCTCCAGTCTGACGTGCACGTTCCGATCCTGCCAAATCAACAAGGTTCAAAATGGATACCTTGACAGCGATATCATCTCCACCATAGCTGTTACGATGGCTTCCACTTGATGTACCATTACTGTTTCGTGCAGGTGATTCGTTTTCTTCTCCATCTCGGGAAATTTCTCTACTCTCAATGACCAATCTAAAGACAGTATGAGAGCGACTACTGTGCTCATTCATATTGGTACAACCAATACTTCGATTAGCTTCTCCTTTCTCCATGAGACCCATAATCTGTTGCTGATTTACAATAATTTCTTCAGTAAGATCCCCAACGAAAACACCTTTGTCAACATTTTCATGGATTTTTAGATTTTCCTTTTCGGGATTCAGCAGATCTTTAATGCTTTCATTATAGATCTCCAAATAGGAAACGCGGATAAGAAACTCTCGATGAGGCGAATCTTCAATAAAGTCAAAGATAGTCCCCACTGATAAAGGCACTAAGCCAGGTTCTTTACCATCATCAGAACCTTTCATTGTAAACGTCTTTCCTGAGCTTGTCTGCCCATACGCAAATATGGTTCCGTTTATCCCATCCATACAAGATAGGATCAATGGTTTGGCCAAAGAGTGATAAATATCAGCATTGGTCGCCCGCATACCAAACACACGATCAAAGCTGTACGTAGACTGTTGAATTGGGCGCCCTGTTTGAGCGTTAAAAGGGGTAAGAGAACGTTCGGATATGTGCCATGCCTGGCCCTGTCCACTGTTAATCTCACGAGTGTTAAGAGGTCGAACACGAATTGCAACATGAATATTGTCTTGCTGAGCGCCACCAGCGCTACTTGACACAGGCGCCCCAACAGATGAGGAAGAGAAAGATGCATGCTCCACCTGCATGACTGGAACAAAAAAAAAAAAAACTGCGGAAGCTTTACTTTAAAAAGAAAATACCTTAACTTGCAGTTCCCAAACTATTCCTGTTTTAGAATATCCAAGTGATAGATTTTTTAATCAACCCAGGGTGGCGGAATAACACGTACTACCAAATCTACTTTACACACCCAAAAGAAAAGAAGGAAAACAAAAAGAAGAAGGAAGGAAGAGCTTCAAAAGGACTCTGCAAA
>PDIM01000096.1:4882-15731 GCA_002811675.1 Ichthyosporea sp. XGB-2017a | reverse complement strand
ACAAAAATAAAAAAAAAAATTAAAATAAAAAAAAAAAAAAAAAAAAAAAAAAAAAAAAAAAAAAAAGAAAAAAGAAAAAAAAAAGAAGAGGCAAAAAAAGGAAAGAAAAAAAAAAAAAAAAAAAGAAAAACCAAAACCGAAAAAAAACAAAAAGAAAAGGGAGAGAGAGGGAAAGAAAAAAAAGACAAATAGAAGGAAAAACGAAAGGGAAGGAAAGGAAAACAAACAACAGAGAACTCCTCCTCAATTATTATTATAACAATAATTATATGAAAGGGGTAGGGGGCCTGTACCAGGGGGGCCATAGTTTATTTTAATTATCAAAACCCACATTAATGCAGCACTCTAGTACTCTAGCTAGATCATCGCAAGGGCCTCTACTGCTGCATAGCTGAGATACATCGATGCTGTTTGAAAAGTGTCCTGTAAAAGTGAACCATCTAAACGCTACTTCTTGACACTCAAAGTAGTGTATGCTTGTTTGGGATAACTGACAAGCAACACTCTAGTCTCTGCTCACAACCATGCAGCCGTGAACAACTAACTCACTTTAAGCTGTTTATCTTGTATTTCCTCGGGTCATTTTCCTCTTTGTGTTTGTCAGACTTCTTCTTCTACATCATCCCCCTCGCTTGTAGCTCTACGTACCACTCTCACTCTCCACCAGAAGTCGGAGAGGCTGCTACAGATACATAACTCTTTAGTTTCGGCTCCTTCCTCTTGTCCTTAGTGTTAACCTCAGCTTGCTTCTTGGTTTTGATTTCTTCTTCGGCTTTCAGCTGCTCGTCCCCTCCCTTCTCCTTCCCCTCTTCCCTTTGCTCATCTTCAATTCGTTCCACTTCGAATAGCTTCATAGAAGCCACAGCCCCTAATACCACTTCGCGCTGCTGCTCAGTAAGTCCGGCGACCATCCTTCCACTACCCCTGCTGCGGAGAGACTCCCGGAGAGCGAGGACATGTTCTTTGTCGAAACTATCATTCTCATGTTCCATATCCTTCTTTTCTCTTTTCTCTTTCTTCGCAGACCTCACTCCACTCCTTTCTTCTCCTCTGCTTCGGCGTTGATTTACCCCTTCCTGGCATTTCCTCGCCTTCTCCTCCTCCTTCTTCTCCTCCTCCTTCTTCTCCCCCTCCTCCTCCTCTTCACTGCTGTACTCCCACGCCTGGTACACCTCTTCCCGCTCCTCTTCGGTGATAGTGAGGTTGTCGATCTGTCTTAGCTTTGGCAAATTAGCAATAAGAGGGATTCGGTAACCATTCTGTGGTGCAGGGTTGTCCTCTAGATCTATAATCACGATGCTCTTGGGGAATTCATTGGGATTTATGGACTCAATACGATTGCCAGATAAGTCTAGCAACATCAACGACGAAAGAACTTTCAGATTTTCAACTTTGGAAATGCAATTATTAGACAAGACTAAAAACCGCAGGTAGATCAAAGAATTCAAATTCTCAATCCTACTAATTCTATTATGCTGTAAATACAAATTTGTGACGCTATTCGTGAATTCCAGGTTAGAAATCTTCTCAATCCTTTCCCGATCCAAACGTACATGTGTCACGCGTGAAAGTCTCAATCCTAAATCATCCTCCCCAGGCACATTGGTGGCATCAATGCCTCCTTGCTCGCCTTCAGCAGTCTTATTCGAGAGGCTCCGTCGCACTAGCATCTCCATACTGATTGTCTGACTAGACTGGTCCTTCTTCTTGAATAGATCACAAGCATCGATAAGGCGCTGGCTCTCCTCGCGAATGGCATTCACTTCCTGGGCATCCTTTTCCCGAAAGATCTTGCCTTTCCGCTTAAGGAGACGTATATTGGAACTCATTGATCAGGGTTGAATGGGTTGATTGAAGCGGTTGCTGGCCCTGCTATAGTTTGGTGGCTTCTAGGCTACCTTTCCCAAAGTTGTTCTTTCTTATCCGCGAGTAGTTTAATCAGCTTAATGAGGAGATCTCTTGTTCATTCAGGCAGAAAATTAAAAATAAGAGCAAAAGAATAAACGGGTGGCCTTGAAATAATAATGAAAGAATTTTTTTTTGTTCATGATCAATGGTTGGAAAAAAAATGATAAACTGGAAAATCAAATTTTCAGTCAAAACTCAAAATGAAATGTTTTTTCGTTTTTTCGAAGAAGAAGCGGTTTTGTTTCCTTTTTTTTCTTTTTTTTTCTTTTTTTTGGTTTTGTTTGTTTTGTTCAAAGGGGAATCAAATTTAAGGCTACAAAGTAAAAATTACTATGGGCGAGTGAGAAGAAGCTGTGAGAAAACAAAGTTAAGTTCTTGAGTGATTCAATGACAGGTGATAAGCAGAACAAAGAAAAATAAGAAAATACAATGGCGCAACCAGATCAAAATCAGCAAAACATGCCCATAAGGTTTTCTGAAGAGGGCAATGACTTTCTGAGTCATGTGCGTAGATATCTGGTTGCTGAGGGGAAGATGAATTTGCGTGAGGAGGTTGCTGCACGCCTGCTGGAAGAAGTGTGGCCAGAGTGGGTTACAGAGGGGGAGCAAGGGGGGAGTCATGATAAAGGTGCTGGCCTTGAACCTGCAAAGCGCTCTTCCAAACTAATGCAGAAAGTATGGGATTTGTGCGTGGACTCCTGTGCTAACGATTCTGCATGTGTTACAATGGGAAATGGGAATTTGGAATCTATTGTCGCTTCAGGAGAGTTTGCCGGAATGTATGCGGTTGCAGATGTGCAGACCATCCCGGAGGCCTTCTTTGTATTGTTTGATGGGATCTTAAAGAGTTATGGATTGGTGGAGGTAAGAAATTGATTCTGAAGTTCTTGTTTTTTTTCTTTATTATTGTTTATTGACTGTATCACGTGAAATATATACGCAATGCAGTTCCCTTCTTCAATAGTAAACCCGAGCCAAGAAGGTGAATCAAGTTCCACAAGGGGTGGATGGCTGAAAGCCCGCGGAGCGAACAACCAGCTTTGTAAAAAGAAATATTTGTACAGGTGGAAAGGTAGTTGTCGGCCTTCAGTGAGACTCCCAGCGGGGTCACACGGTGTATCTGAATCAGGGAATGATGAGGAAAAGGAGCAGGGGGAGGACATCATTGTGTTTATCGATATGAAGGCTGTAATGATGGGGTACACGCTAGTAATACACACTGTGGTGTATTCTTCCCCAGCTGGTGCTGTTGAGGTAAATGATGAAGCCCCCTTCTTACGGGAGCTGTTCTATTGCCCGGAACTGGTGGTAAAAACTTCAGACTACGTGCGAGGGGATGTGCGGTTGCGGGATGGCCCCGGGGCTGGACTGTACATGATGTTGGGGAAATTCCAACGTGAGATAATGAACCACCTGTGCTACAAAATGGATTTTGAGATATCCAGAAATGTTGCGGGCACAGTGGATTTGAAGTTTCTGGAAAATATTATGCCGGAAGTGAAAAATAAGATCCTGAAGTATTTAGAGGTGTCAGATCTGTGTCAACTGGCTCAGACATCTCGGCGAATGAAAGAGGCCTGCTACCAAAACTCCTTATGGAAATGTCTTGCTGAAAGGGATTTTAAAGACGAAATATGTAAGTACTGATATTGTGCCTCTTCTATTTGTAATACATAGTCCGAGCTTCAAATAGACTTTGTTTACTTTTATTAACCAACCCGGGGATGGTATGTTTGATTATTTTGCTGTACAAAAACAACAGGCCCTGCGCAAAGTGAAGTATGGCGACTCGTCTATAAGCGGCTTTACTTGACGAGAGCCCAAAAGAAACGCAAAGCTCAAGAGCAGCAACAGAAGCCTGTCTATCGTCCTCATCTTCCTGGTGCCTTCCCTCTTCCAGGCAGCAGGGATCCTCGGAGTGGAAGGCGACCACCATCAGGGCCAGGAACAGGGATTATAGGGGGAAGATACGATATGGGGCCGTTCACAAGCTTCTATCCTCCACAGGGATAGACAGTGCTGCTGACGTAGTGTATCTCTATCTCCCTCTGACACCCTCCAGCCTTCGTACTCCTAGTTCACTCTTCTCCTTTCTCTTTCGTCTCTCTTCTATAAATAGGGTAGAAGGGTGTGCTCTCTCGTTTGTGCAAGAGAATAGATAAATTGTCTGAAGAAATGAAAATATATTTGTTTGGTACAATGAAATAAAACTTGAAAAAAAACCTCCCCCGTACGTCCCCACCAACAATTTTTTTTTGGAGCAACATATATACGCGGCGAAAAAAATTCAGGGAGAAAAATCCAAAATGACGATTATCTTGCTTGGGAGGGAAGAGACGAAGAAGAAGAAGAAGACGACGACGAAGACGAAGAAGACGAAGACGAAGATAAGTTTACCCTTTGTAAGGCCGATTTGGGTACAGCAAACTGCTCCTGTGTTGATGACTTGCTGACAATGAAGAATGATAGTGACTTTGCGGTAGAGTCGTATCGCAAAAAAGCACTGGAAGGTGATGCAGAGAGTCAGTATAGGCTTGGGGATCTGTACTATGTTGGAGGTCCTGTGTTGAAGGATTATGACCAAGCCGTGTTTTGGCTCAAGAAATCTGCCTCTCAGGATTACCCAGCAGCGTTAACCTTGTTGGGAAGTTGCTTTTATTTCGGTAACGGAGTAGAGTCCAGTGTTGAAACTGCGGCAAAGTACTTTGAAAAGGCAAGTTATCTGGGGGACAGTCAAGCTCAGTTTTGCTATGCAGATATTATACTTGCAGGACGGGCAAGCTCCGATCAATTGAGTGTCAAAGATAATTCTGTCAAAGAGAGAAAAGCCCTAAAACTACTCAAATCATCTGCTCTTCACGGGAACGGTCTAGCACAACTGAAACTCGCTGAATTGTACTTTGGAGGTGAATTGGCAAACTGTGGTAAAGATCTAACTGAGTCTTATGCTTGGTATAAGCGTGCTGCTACCAACGGACTTACGCAGGCTTTCTCTAAGCTGGGAGATTTCTACTACTACGGTTATGGAATGGAAGTAGATTATTCGAATGCCTTTCATTGCTACCAGAAAGCTGCTGACGCTGGAGATCTGGATGGATTATGCTCCTTGGGATGGTGCTATGAAAATGGTTTGGGCTGTGAAGAGACATCGTGTGTAAAGGCAATGGAGTGTTATGAGCAGGCCGCTAAGCGAGGTCATACTAATTCAATGTATAATCTTGCGGTTATGAAAGATGAGAATTTGCAAAACGAGCAAGGAAAAGGCTCGCACCTTGAGGTCGAAAAGCAAATATTTGGCTTGTACCTAAAATCATCTGAGGGGGGACTCTTAAAGGCTTACAACAACCTGGCGGCATGTTATTTAAAGGGCAGAGGTGTATCAAAGAGTCCCGAGAAAGCGTTCCAGTGGTGGGAAAAGGCGGCCATTAGTTGCCATATCCCATCGGTGTATAATCTTGGCCAGTGCTACCTCAATGGCTGGGGATGTGAGAAGGACGAAGGAATGGCATTTAGTGAGTTTTTCAAAGCTGCTGATATGGGGCATGTGGGTGCACAGTACAAAGTTGGTGTGTGTTATGAAAAGGGAATACATGTTACCAAGAGCCGAGAAGAGGCAGCTAAGTGGTATCAAATAGCGATGGACCAGAACCATTTGGGTGCTGAGGAGGCATTTAAACGCCTAACGAAGCCAAACATCTTCTCTTCAAAGTTTTTCGGGAAGCTTTTTGGTGACTGAAGGAATATTATGGATTTAAGAATGACATGCAAGGCATCATACTCAGAAACATGCCTGCGAAATGGATTTTCTGGGTTACGTTTTATTCATATATTCTTCTCGTATGCTTTTTATATAATAGAGCAGAACTTACTCTTTTTCAACTCAGAAACATGGTTGATCCGCGATGCCGCATTGTCACCACAGAGAACGTTAGATGGAAGGTCTTGCTTGACAGTACTATCGTCTTCTATATATGAGTGAATGTTCATATTATCAAGATCGCTCCTTTCGTTATCCGTCATAGCATCAAGGAGCAAGTGATAAATTCCTGATTTGCTATCAAAGTATCTATTTCCAATAGATTTCAAAATATCTTCCCTCTCGAAGCCGTACAATTCGAGCCTTTTAAGGACGCTCTCATAAATAACGATGGTGTTTTTGGCCTGCCCAGCAAGCTTTGTCTTCATTCTGTCCATAGTATTGTTCCAATTGTTTATCTTCACCTGAAGGGAGACTTCGTCTACGTTATCTGTATCTCTAAACCATTTGTGTTGTAAGTAATCTACTGCTCGCTTGCGTTTTGCTGGATTTGGCTGAAGCATTTCGTTAATCAAAGATCTGCATTCGTTGCTGACATTGCATGGTTTGCTATAATTTGCTGTGCAAATATTGTGCGTCATGTTGTCTCCAATAAAAGGAAAAGAACCCGTAACCATGACATAAATAAGAACTCCAGTGCTCCAAATATCAGACCTCCACCCACTGTATGGCTTTCTCCTATGAATCTCAGGGGCTGCATAGGTCGGACTGCCACAATATGTCGACATTAACTTGCCGCGGTGATATCTATTTGAGAAGCCAAAATCTGTTAATTTCAGATGCCCATCATCATCCAAAATGAAATTTTCTGCTTTGATATCCCTATGTACAACCCCATGCCCATGAATATACTCTAAGGCCACAAGAATTTGTTTGGCAAATTTCCTAGCTTCTTCTTCTCTTAAGCGCTTTGCTCCTTGCTGTGAAAGGATATAGTCGAGCATATCTCCTCCTGAACAGTACTGCATGATGAGGCAAATCTGAGCCGGCGTCTCCATGACTTCGAAAAGTCGAACTATGTTTGGGTGGTCCAGCGTTTTAAGGATATCAAACTCCCGCAGAAACATAGTAACGGCTTTTTCGTCTAACTTCAGCTTGTCGATTATTTTGATAGCAACATGTTGCCCTGTTTTAATGTGCTTGGCTTTCTTTACAGTAGAATATTGGCCTTGCCCCAACTTTTCCCCGACATCATAATAACCAATGCGCACAATGTCATCTACATTTTGAAGAAAACTACCACTTCTGTCAAATACACTGGGACGCACCTGAACGGGGTCTGCGCCATGATAGAAAGAACTTCGAGTAGAGTCCACAACTTCTACTCCGTTCACGGCGTTTTGGAAACTAAGAAGACTACTATTTAATGCCAAACTTCTCCGTGCCGGAGCACCAGTGCTCGGCATATCAAAAATAGCTTTTTTAGCCTTTCCCAAATTCCCTGGTCCATCCGTCTTTTCTTGGGCAAGCTCTACATCTTGGTCTGTCTCTGTATTGGAATCAATTGCAGAGTCAACATCAATCTTGCTATTTCCCTTTGATGTATTGGGTTGATCACTTAAAGTAAATACTGTTTCTTGACTTGCTGTCGATTCAACAGGTGTTGGAGTAAACCCACTAAAGTTAGCAACTTCACTTCCATTTACATCGCCTCCCTCTCCCTTTCCCCCTTCCTCCGCAATATCATCCCCTACAGTCTGCAGATTTTCCAATTCCGTAGCCAGTTGGGAGCATATTGAATACGTCACACTGGCCTGATTTTTTTCTGCAACAATACTTTCTCTTGCTGCACCACTTCCTCGAATTGTTTTTGAAAGCTCTTCATCCGAGTCCTTGATGACAAAGGATTGGCGATTATTAGTCATTGAATCTCGCCGTAAATTGCCAACAGTCTTGACAACACTTGGAGAAGGTTCCGCTTCCTCCATCTTTTCTCCCTCTCTTTCTCTCTTTTCTTTTTTTCCTTTTCTCACTTTGCCTAGCAAACTTTGTAACAAAAAAAAAAGGTTGAAAAACTAAACTTCAAATTAAAAAAACCCAAATAGTGATAAACACAAAGACTCCCCGACTCACAAACCCATAATCAACACAAAACTCACAAAAGCACTAACAAAACGGGCCTTAACACCCTCTCCCAAACACCTTCTTCTGGATTAATCTCAAACTATATTCCCACCTTACAAGAACTACACACTCATTATCGTTTATAAAGCAACTAAACCAGACTTTTGTAGTGTAAGTGCAAAATTATACTGTACATATATCATATATTATAAACAAGTAAAAGTCCAGTAATTAAATTATGCAATAAATTAGTCACTCCATCTTCATTGTATTTCCCTTATAAGGTATGGGCGATAGGCAAGAGTTTCCTCTTATATCCACTAAATGACTTGGGAAATCGAAGTGTCACGTGGGGCTCGGAAACCCACGTGGTCACCGGCCCCGTTTACCCACGTGCTTTTGGAGTTTTTTCAAGGGACTTTTTTTTTTTTTTAGATATAAAATATATAAAGGGCTAGCTCTTCTTCCGGCGCCCTGCTGACGTGCAGGTTTTGTCTGTAATTGTGCTTTTTTGGGCGAGGCTCTCAAATCTGGATTGTCGTGTAAAGAGCTTTTTTTTTCTTTGGAGGCGGGGGATTGTTATTGATCATTGAAGGCTTTCTTTTGCTTTTGGTGGTGGACATTTTTTGTTTTATTTTACTTTGATTGTATTGTGTTTGTGAGAAAATAATCATGGCTGGTGGGAAAAAGAACAAACGTGTAGGTAATAAGAATGGTGGAGGAGGGGCAGTGATGCGTGATGCCGCTCCTTCTGCGACAGATTCTGCGACAAATTATGAGGAAGAACTCAATTGGTGTATTCGCCAGCTGAATTTAGGGCTGAAAACAAAAAATCCTGATCAGAAGCAAAAGGAAGAAACTCATAAGTACCTAAAGACTTTAGAATCAACAAAGTCGCCGTTGGTGAAAAAGAGATTTCTAATGAACAAGCTTTTTGGGGATTATCGGGCAAAGATGAAGGCAGAATCTGAAGCAGAAAAGGAAAAACAACTGAAGATCTTATCTCTGGGTGGGAGTGGAGCTTTGTCTAGAAATGGAGAATCTGTTCAGATTAAAAAAGTTTCCGCGGAAGACTATAAAATGAAGTTCTTCCGTAAAGCCAGATGTGCAACAACTGCTGCTAAATCCGCCACAGTTGTAGGCGAACAAAATAAGCAAAAGAAGGATATCGAGAGAAATAGTGAAGTTGAGTCTAAGACTTTCGAAAAGGAGGAATTCAAATTTGATTTTTTTTCGCAAAGCAAATAGGATTTTTGACTTATATGCCTTCGCTTGTAGACGCCTTAGCCGTGTATTTAATTTATTATTCACCTTTAAACGCTCCTCTCAATTCCACAACACGGTCAAGGAAATCTTTGTGATTAGCATACAGCTTCAGGTCCGTGTCCACTGTTTTCCACATCACCTCTCCAGCATCATCACCGGCGTGCAATTTGAGCATGTCGAATTCGCCCCCGTTGGCATGGAAGTTAACTGCCACAGTTTCCATCCTGCAAGTGGGCCGAATGAGGGGAATAGGAAAGAAAAGGAAGGGAAAAGGTTAGAGTTTGATGAAGCAGTCGTAGAATTTGTGGGAATTGTCAATTAGTACTTAGCCTTTCGAACTTACCAAGCGTTGTCTGTGTTCCTGGCATCGTCTACGTAGCCTCGGTAGACTTCTGTGCCAGACTGAAAAACTTTAGCTATATCTTTCTTTATAGATGCGCGCTGCTCTGGGGTACCCAGTTCGAGGCTATTGAGTGCCTCTTCGGCGAATTCCTTCTTCAGTGTGGCGGATACTGTGTCTCCAGGCTCTACCATACCACCTGCAGACAATTGGGGTTGTAATGGGAAAGATGAAACAGCGTGGTTAGTAGTTTTGAGTCACTCCTAATAAAATGTTATATATGATTTCTTTGGTCGCTGATAACGTTACCTGGGATTGCCCACTCTCCGGAATCCTTTCGCTTAATTGCCACAAATTCCAGCACCCGCCTCTCTTCTTCCCCCCCCCCAGTCCCCGTTACCATACGTTTGACAAATTCACCCCTATGATCTTTTTTCCATCGGCTGACAATAGGATCAGCAGCATGATTAGGCCCCCAGCGCCCCAGTAATCCTCTCCCCCACACCCCTGTTCTTCCTATTGGATTGATAGGTACCCGTACATGCTTCCACCCTGCTTCATCTTTTAACTCGAGAGAAAAATCACTTCCTGCACCTTGCACATCTACCAGTGAGCACCGCCTATACTCTCCTTCAAAACTAGTCCGATCAACTTGACCATCCATTTCGTTGAACCTCAAAGCATCTGCTCCCCCCCTTTCAGCAGTCAGCAGATCCAAATCTGCCCAAACTGGTCCCCGCAACACTACTGGAGCAGTATGCCTCACTGGGGAATAGACACAAGAACCAGGCAGCTGGGCAGTCCAAGCGACACTCCCATCCGGCACGACACTCCTCTGTACAGTTCCCCCGGTCCCAGGATACTCCATCAAGGCCCCCTCCAATGCTCTACGACACTTGCGGTGTACAAATCCTCTCATTTTTTGCAACTTCCTTCCTTATTCCCCCACCCTCTTTCTTTCTCTTACAATATTCCAAAAACATAAACCAAAATCCAGAACAAGCCGGACGTAAAACGTGGTTTGCAAATTATTGTGGACTTGTGCAGACTGCAGAGGCCCCAGCCCCTATCCCTTCAAGCTTTCCCGGCCCACTGCAGCTGCAGGCTTCAAGCGCCTTTTCAAGTTCTCTCTTCGCAAGGAGCCCGCCAGGCGGCGCCATCAGCCATGCATGAGTCATGACTAGATCCGCTCCGGCCTGATCACAGCTCCTTGCTCCTCTGCTGACTGGTACTGACTGGGCGGCCTCTCCACTCCTTGCTCCACTGGTCCACAAACGAATTCTAAAGCATCGTAAATTCATATCACCTTTTCTTGGTACACCCTTTAAAAAATCAAAACCCTCAGTTTACAGAAATGCCAAGGCCACTTTTTTTTTTTTTTTTTTTTTTTTTTTTTTTTTTTTTTTTTTTTTTTTTTTTTTTTTTTTTTTTTTTTTTTTTTTTTTTTTTTTTTT
>PDIM01000095.1:99967-116448 GCA_002811675.1 Ichthyosporea sp. XGB-2017a | reverse complement strand
AAACCAGCTTGTGTAACGGCGTATAACATGAAAAATTTATTTCGGACTGTTTCGGGTTGTATAACAGTGTATAAGATAAATGTCGACGTCGACGTAACTTGTGAATGCATAAATAAATATATGTATAACATGGTGTTATACGCCCATACCGATGTCCGATATATATGCAGGTCGTCGAGTGTAACAGATCATGATGTTATGCGACGGTATAACTCCGTGTTATACTAACTTATACATTGTATAACTCCGTGTTATACGATTTGGTCTATATCAAATGCGGGCACACATGCACGCGCACACGAGCGTTTTGAGGGTCAAAAACCCACAGAATTTGAAAAGGAGCACTCTTTAACGGTGAAACGGATAATTCATTTTGGTTTCCTTGACAGCTGCATGATTTCGATCTTCAAAAAGCGGGGGGCATTTTTCGCGCCAAAAGTAATTGAGCGAAGCGCAGCGTAGCGTTTTTCTCTCATCAGCTCAGGCCCTTTTTGACGTTCAATTTTTTCGAGGATATATGGAAAATGCAGCCTTCTGATTGGATAAAACCCCCATCCCCCCAAAATTATGCTTCTCAGAACTGGATCCCTTACACAAGTTTCGCTCGTCCACACTTGCTGTGCAGACTATTTTAAAGGGACCTTTTTTGTCTTTTGATTTTTCTCGTTTTTGAACAAAAATTATTTCGCACAATTCGGAGGAATTGTTGAATACAAAAAGTCCCCTGCTGCCACTTGCCACTTGCCACCTGGCGGCAGGCATGACCAGCATCATTGAAACTCACAGTGAGAATCTCCATGCAATTTGCAAAACTCCAGATGCCAGAGTACAAAGCCTCGACAAAAGCCCAAAGCGCTAAGCACAGGTTGGCGATGCTGCAGACTGCTGCAACTGTTTCATTTCCAAAATTACAGTTTGTCTGGAACGTCACCCCGTCTTTTCTCAATACATTCCCGAGGAATCATTCCAGCAGAGCATTTTTTCTCGAAAGAGCAACAATTGTTTCTGCGAATTAAACTGGGTGGCAGGTGATGCTCTGGACAGCTAGCTCGGCTAGCGCTATGCATGGTCCATGGAAGTCCATTTACCACCTCTAGTCTAGCACTCCAACATTATAAATTTGGTTCAGACTATTTGGATAGCTCGGTAATTTAACTGCTTAGAAATATGAGCCTTTCCTGAGGAAGAGAGCAACTGCGGATGTGCCATTGTAATGTGCAATGCTCTCTTCCTCAGGAAAGGCTCATATTTCTAAGCAGTTAAATTACCGAGCTATCCAAGTAGTCTGACCTGCTTTCAATTCACATCCGTCAACTTTGTGTTTCCCAGCTCTTTATCTACCATATCATCTGCAGCAGTAGCTCACAAAAGGTCCAGATTTTAGCTGGTCAAACTCTACTACTCTCCAATTATTCCCTCCTCCACGCACAACACGCCACTTGGAGCAAGTGTGAATTTGTCTCTTTCTATATCATGGAAGTCTCTTTTCCTCTCCACATGATGATGAGCAGCCCCAAACACATAAAGCCCTAACCCTCGCAGAAATTTCATGTAGCCATGTGAAAAATTTCATTGAATTTCTGTATGGAGATTTTCTATACAAAAAAGCTTATCTATGAAAACTCAGTACATTGTAATGCATGAAAATGTTTTTTATATCCTTTTTCTTCTTTTTTTTTACCTTGTGAATTTTTTTTTGATTTTTTGTGCTTTTGGCTTTTTTTCTTGATTTTGATTTTTGGTTGGTTTATTTTGTAAGAGGAATTTGGAAAAGTGGAGTGGAAGAAGATTGAGTAGCATTTTTAAAAGAAGAAAGAGAGGACAGAACCATGGCAATTAAAAAATTAGCAGCGGATGATAAAAAGAGTAACAGCGTTGAAGCAGGAGTGGACTCCTTTTCGTCGGCCTCCTCATCCATTAAAATGTTCACCGTTCTGGCTGGATCGTATGAGCACGTACTCTTTGGTTATGATTGTCTAGCATTTCAGAAAACCCCCAAGAAATCCACTGAATTCACTGTTGATCTGAAGCCTGTGTTTATGTTTGAGTCTCACAATGGTTGTGTTACTGCGATGGACGTAGCGGGGACTATGCTGGCCACTGGGGGCACAGACGAGCATATCAATCTGTATAATCTCAAGCGAAGGGTAGAGCATGGTTCGATTCTGAAGCATCAAGGGACTATCACTGCACTGGAATATTATCAGGATAGCCATTTGTTGAGTTGCGCACTGGATGGGCTGATGTGTATCTGGCGCGTGAAGGATTGGGAGTGCATGAAAGAGTTAAAGGGGCATCGAGGAGGGATCAACGATATTAGTGTGCATCCATCTGGGAAAATTGCGCTGACAGTGGGAAGGGATCGTACTATGCGGACATGGGATTTGATTAAAGGGCGGTGTTCCTTTGTGAGTAAACTCAAGCGTGAGGGATTGAAGGTGGAATGGTCACCGTGCGGGAATTATTACTCAATCTTGAATGGAAAAGATCTTGTTGTGCATAAGCTCGAAGATGCGTCTGTGGCTCTTAAGTTAGACCCGCCCTTTAAAGTGACTACGGTGAAATTCACGAGTGGCAATAATCTTGTCATGGCTGGGGACAGTGAGGAAATTCTGATGGTAGAACTGGAAAGCGGGAAATACATTCACAAAATAAGCAATGCGCATAAGACACGGGTCAAGGATATTGTTGTGTTGGAGAATCCCCTTGCTGATGATTCAGAAATGCTAGTGTCGGTGTCCTCTGATGGCTTTATCAAGGTGTGGAACATCTGTCTGGAAATTGTTGGAGAGGCACAGGGAGGAGATGATAGTGTGGCCAGTGTGGATACGGATAATAGACTTACCTGCTTGAGTATCTTTGATGCTTAGGAAGAGTGAAGTCCATAAAGAAAGGTCGAGATGAGTATATAGGAAGAATTGTGAAACTCAACAACACTAGAAAAGCAAACACAACATTACAATGAAGAAATAAAAGACATCATCAGCTGTGATCAACGACAATTGTACTTATATATGTGGCTACCAATTCTCAAATCCCTCAAGGGAATATAAATGTAAAGTTGCTGGGGCAACAAAACAAAAAAAAAAGAGAAAAATTATGTAAAAAGTTTCTCAAATTTTTTGCGGTATTTTTCTTTTTTATTTTTTCACAAAAAAATTGTCATTTATTCATAGAACAAGAAAAAAAAAGTGCCTGGATTTAGATTTTACTTGTTTTAGGGGATTTTGTGTTTTTAATGTACTTGTGTATATTTTTTTCTCTTTCTGTCAGCGATTGATATAGAGCTGATTAGAAGGGAAGTAAAACAAGGCCTTCTAGGGGAGGTATTCAAAGGTGTCGCGTACAAAGAGAGGAATACTTAAAACAAACACAATAATGCACAGACCCAATTACCATTCCCCGGGTTATGGGGACGGTGGGGAGGGGGGAGGGGATTTACCTCCTCATAGCGGAGCATCTCTTTCCGGAGGATACTTCAATACGCAGGGAAACTCGGAGGGGAATATATTTCACAGTGCAAGGGGTATGGAGGATCCATTTGCTGCTGGTGTTGCGTCAGCGGATGGTGGGGGTGAGGATAGCAATATTCGAGTTGTTGTGCGAATCAGGCCATTTAGCTCGAGTGAGAACAAGCGTGATGATGAAAGATTGGTGTATGTGATGGATGATAATCAATCTGTTCAAATAACGAATCGTGCAGGGACATTGAAAAGATTTACTTTTAATGAGGCGTTTGATGAATCCTGTGATCAAGCTCAGATGTTTAACTCTTGCGGGGTGAAGGAGTTAATTAGTTCGGCTTTGGAAGGGTATCACTGTACAGTGTTTGCGTTTGGACAAACGGGTTCGGGTAAAACCTACACAATTACGGGAAGAGAAGAAGATCAACAAAATGGCAATTTTGAATCTGACACTGAGGGAATCCTTCCACGCTCATTTGGGTATATGTATGATGAAATCGCCAAAATGTCTGTGGAAAATATTGTTGTGAGGGCTTCTTATTTAGAAGTGTACAACGAGCAGGTTAAGGATCTTCTTAATCCCGGAGCAACTTCCCTACCGATTCGCTGGAGCTCCGAGAAAGGGTTTTACGTAGAGAATCTATTTGTAGTCGAGTGCGAGGTGCAGGATGATATGAATGCAGTACTGGAGGAAGGATTGAGAAATCGAGCAATGGGATCTCATGATTTGAATGAGCACTCGAGTCGCAGCCACAGCATGCTCACAATATATCTGGATACGGTTACGACGGATAGTGACGATGGCCGTGCGTATAAGAAATTTGGGAAAATCAGCTTTGTGGATTTAGCTGGGAGTGAGAGGGTTAAAGAGTCGCATTCGAGTGGGGATACTTTCAATGAGACTTTAAATATCAACAAGAGTCTTCTGTGCCTCGGGAATTGTATATCCGCTCTGGGAGAGAAGAAGAAAAAGTCACATGTGCCATTTAGAGATAGCAAACTGACAAAACTACTAGCAGATAGCTTAGGAGGGGATGGAGTTACGTTGATGATTGCCTGTGTTACTCCATCAGTGCATAACGTTCATGATACGCTGAATACGCTTCGATATGCAAGTCGGGCAAAGAGGATTCAGAATCGTCCAGCTGTCAAAACGGATCCTCAGGAAAAGTTTATTATGTCTCTGAAAAGAGAAATCAAGCTGCTAAAGTCCGAAAATGTTTATCTCAGGCAGCAATTACAAGGGGTTGGGATGATTTCGCCAAATTTTAGTGGGGTAATGGGAGGTCGTAAATCGAACCCAGCATCACCAAATGATTTATCATCGCACCAAGACGGAATGAACTATATGTTGCAAGGGAACAAAGGCAGCCGCCAGTTTCAGACAAAGCAAATGCTGCAAGATTATATCAAAGAGAACGAACAATTAAGGGAAGAGAATACGGATTTGTATAATCAAGGAATGGAACTGTCAAAGGATCACGAAAATTTAATCAAGGACTACGAAAAGCTATCTGACCGTGTGCACCATTTGGAAAAAATCTTCCTTTCGGACCCGAATAGAAAAGAATTATTTCAGCATATGACTAATGAGCACGCGTCTGCCAATGATGCAATTGATCGAACAGAGAGTAATGTGCGATTATTCTTGGCACAGAACACCCAGCCGGACCTTGCCGAGAGCTCATCCCAAAACGGCACAGATCAGCACCAGTCCAAAATGAGTAATGCAGATTCGGGTGTATCTTCTGCACACAACAGTGCTCCAAAGCAGCGTCAACCTATCGACAATGAGATTCAGGAACAACTCTTGAAAAGACAAACCCAACCTTCCAAATTGCCAATCAGGGAGGGAAGATTAGCAAAAGTTGCTGACTCTCACCAGCAGCTTCTAAGATCACAGGCGAGATATGCTCATGACAATACTGATAAGCTAGTACGAGGGGGCTCGAAAGCCTATACACAAATGCAGCACAGGCAGAAGCAGCACGAGCAGCTTGGCAATATGCAACCACCAAAGGCTCCTCATAATGCCAATTCTAACAAGGGACTTACCAAAGAGCAGGTAATTCTTAAACACGCTAAAGAGCAAGTTGTGACTCCTACAACGAATTCACCTTACTCACAGCCCCAGCAACACCTCCAGTACAATCACGCTCCCCAGTCAGCAGCAGCCGTTAAGCTGCTTCCTTATCAGACTCGAATCGCCCGTGAAGAGACACTTCAAAAACTGAAAGGTGAGCTTAATCAACTTGATGGGGAAATCGAATATTACAATTCTGTTACACACTAAAGAAAGCACGCCACCTCTTCAAATTACTACAAGGCTCAGGCTGGGTCTGAGCAAGAAAGAACAAACAAAGAAAACAGAAACAGTATAGAATAAAATAATGTCTTCTTTACAAGAAAAAAACAAAAGCAAGCACACACACTACCATTTTCTTAGTCTTTTATTTAAGTGTAGTAACATAAAATTCCAAGATAGCGAACATAAACTCAATAATACAATGGTTCGGGATAGAGCTCTTGATTTCAGCTCTTCAAAAAAGGTCTACGAATGACAAATTATAGATAGCCTTGAGTGTCACTTTCACTAAAAGAGCACTCGGGGGAATGAGGGAAGCGAAGGGTTATTGTGGAGCTTTAAAAAAACAATATTCAGCGGTCCAGCCACTACGTCGACTTTCAATTGTTTTCAAAACATACACAAAGAAAACAACAGTAATTGACTTAAAGATGGGAATTGGGCAATGTTTTCCTCATCCACTAAAGGGAGGTTTGATGTTCTTTGACTTTAGGAATTCATTCACCACACTCACAACATGTGGGGGAATTTGATCCAGCAGTGACTGCTCAATTGCAGAAGTCTGATACGAGATAAAAGCCTTTACAACTTCCCTTACCAACCAGTGTCTGTCTTTCACGTCATATGCCATTTGAAAAGAGGTAAATCTAAGCTTTGAAGCAATGCACTTAGCTTGCACGTACTTTGCAATCTCTTTACCAATGTGATCAAGATCAAAGTCATCGAAGAGCTTTTCATCAACACACTCAGAGAAGTATGTATTCAGGGTACCGTTAATGAAGACCTTCCCTGGGATGGTGGGGCTGTCTAAATGGGACTTCAGCCATCCATTAAAGCTCACCTCTGTATAAAATTTCACTTTTGCCTCAACTGTGTTTTCTACTTTCGTCAGCTCAATTTGAGATTTCTCATAATTGATTTTCATTTTATCTACAGTTACATTATTTACCCCGTAATCCACACTGACCAACCAAAATTTTTCGTGCTTGTAAAACACATTGTCCCCATTAGAAATCTTCAAAGGAAGACGCATTAGTTTATCAATATCCTCTTCATGATCCTCAACATTGTCTTTGATAAAGTCCAAGAAATCAGGATTTTCAGTGATATTGTAACAATCTTTACCAATAGTTGCCTCAGCAAGACGAACATTGAACAGTCCAATCAACAAAAGGGCAGTTAAACCAATCAATGGGATATTCTGTCCCATATTTGCCCGCATATTTCCTTTTAATCAAGCAATGGTTGAATCTTCTTTTCTCTTTTGTTTTTTGTTTTTCTTTGTTTGCGTTATTTTCTTTCCTCCCTTCTTCTCACTTCTTTTTCTTTTGTTTGAATAAAAATCAAAATTAACAAAAAAAAAAGGCAGCGGAAGATTATTTAACCCGCAAAAAAAAGAAGAATTTGTAGTTAAAGACGCGATTTTTGTATGAAAAAAGGTATAGAAAACAAAAAAAAAGAATAACTTTTGGAGGGTTCTTTTTTGTATGAAAAAAGTCCATACAAAAAACTAAAAAAAGAAAATTCTCTGATTGGACAATTCCGCAGACTTATTATTTCTTGTTTTTGTCCGCTTCTGTTGTTTTTTTTAATTTTTTTTTGCCTTTTTTGAACTTTTTTTTTGTCTTCTATTTTCAACACCGCTCATTATTTTCCGCGCGATCAGCAGGTGGTAAAAGAAAAAAATTGATAGTTTTTGTTCTTTCGAATCTCTTCCAGTGGATTTCTAAAACGAAATAGTGTTCGACTGTTTTTTATTGATTTCCTGGACAAGCTTTATGGGGAGGGGGTTTGTTGGGTGGATATGAAATGATGCCTTCGTCTGAAACTCCAGAGGACGCCACCTCTAGTAGCGCGGCAACGGCTGTTCCAAGAATCAGCTCGTCTGGGAGACGGAGCAGCGACGCGGGGATATCTACTGGGAGCAATAGTGATAAAGGGGAAAAGGTGGCTGCGCATTCTTTACAGCGGAGGAATAGCCTGTCTGAATCAAAGGGGACGCTTGATTCGAGTAATACAGGTCTGCGTGATTCAAACTTTGAATTGAATAATTCGTTTCGGAAGCATTCATCCTCGAATATTCTTGTACAGTCTATTAAAAATGTGAGTCTGCACTCGCTGCGCACACAGAGTAATGTAGATGCGGCTCTAGTCCACACCCCTCCAGTTCAGAGGATCAAGAGGTTTAATGAGCAAAATATGGCTGCTCATCAAAGCGGATCTAAACCGAACTTGCTACGCCGTTCCTCTAATGCGGAGTTTGTTGGCCTTTATGATATTGAAAGCACACTTGGGAAGGGCCATTTTGCGGTTGTGAAATTGGCGAGGCATGTCTTTACGGGGGAGAGGGTGGCCGTGAAGGTAAGGAAAGAACTAAAAGAGAAGGGGAGATTTGGTGTCTAGTGTTCGTCATTAATCTTATCGTACTTCTTTTTCATTATCATTGTACATAAATCTCATTGGACCGAAAAAGATTCTCGACAAGACGAAATTGGACGCACAAACCCAACAGCATCTGATGGAGGAAGTTAGAATAATGAAGATTTTATCACATCCCAATGTGGTGCGTCTGTATGAGGTTGTTGATACACCCACCAAAGTGTACATGATCATGGAGTATGCAGCAGGGGGGGATTTATTTGATTACATTGTGCATGCGAAGGGTCTTGCAGAAGATATAGCAAAAGGTAGTGTGGTTCTTCGCCTATTTCTGTACTTTTTTAGGGTTGAGCATTTAACTGAAACAAACAATTTGTATTTTGTATTTTTGTTTTCTTTGTTGACGCAGCCATTTTTGCACAGATTATTCGAGGGATATCTTATTGTCATGAGAATCATGTTGTTCATCGGGATTTGAAACCAGAAAATATTTTGTTTTGTGATATTGGAATGGAGAAAATTAAAATCACGGATTTCGGATTTGGCACAAATCATAAAGAGGGGGAAAAATTATTAACAGCATGCGGATCACTTGCCTATTCTGCTCCTGAAATCTTGATTGAGGACGAATATGATGGAAGAGCGGTGGATATTTGGAGTTTGGGAGTAATACTGTATATGCTGGTTGTTGGGAGATTTCCTTTTAATGATGCGAACCCAAGCGAGACTGTTCAAAGTATTTTGGAAGTCAAGTACTCCATACCCGGTACGGTCAGTGAAAGCTGTGCTAGTCTCATTAGATCTATGCTTCAGAAGGAAATTAGTGATAGGGCAACTATTGAAAATGTTAAAGAAAGTGCTTGGCTTAGAGACTATTTTCAACCTACAGAGTTAAGCAACTCTATGAAAAGGCACTCTAGTCTAACTTCTTTAAACAGTGATCAGGTTGAAAGTATTTATAATAGGCTTGAAGAAATTGGAATCAAAAGGGATGTTGTACGCAATTCTCTAAAAAACGATTTGTATGACCACGTATCTGCTACTTATCATTTACTGGCTGGTCAAGAGCGGAATAAGATGATACAGGAGCAAGAAGTGGAAAGTTCTGCAAAGAAGATGCGACGAAATACGACATGCCTGTCGCCTTCACAGCACAGAGCTTCGCCGGCGGGGAAATCGGGAACCAGCCCAGTGCCTGTATTAGGCGTAGGGACGATGGGTGTTATTAGGCCGGAAGATAGATCGGATTCCAATCCGGAGATGGGGTCTCCTTTTGGCTCGACTCAGAGGATAAATTCAGGGAAAGCTGATGGCTCTTCTGATGGCACCCCCAGTGGCTCCCTGATGACGCTCAGGAGAAGTGCTTCTCTGGATTCAATAGACAAAGAAGTGAAGTGTCGACCCAACGATAGCTTTGCGAGAAGTGACAAGAGTTCAAGCTTTGAAAGTGTGGACATTGCGGAGATGTTAAAATCCAAGCTAAAAGAAGTCGCAGAAAATGGAACTGAAAGCTTCGAGGGAAGTACAGGGGAAATTGAGCGGAGTAACTTAAACCAAATTCAAGAAGAAGAGGATGAAGAGGAATATGCTGCAACATCTGGGAATTTGCGGTACACTAAAAAGTTGTCTAGCACTAGTGGTAGGTCAGAGAAAAGCAGCAATAGCGCTTACTCTTTGAAACATTCAAAGATTACGGAGAATGAAGAGGGGGATGTGTTGGAATCTGTCAAGGAAGTTTCATCACCGCCAAAGTCCAAAAGGAGCAGCGGGGCATCGGGAAGGCGAAAGAAGAAGGGCCTATGCTCAGACATTTGTACCATTATTTAAAATAAACATAAGCTTCAAGTATTCGTGGGCAGTTTAAGAGCAAGAAGGAACATTGAATGAAAGGCCTAATGCTTTCGAGTTGGTAATATGTTCAACTGTTTGTCCTTGGAGACTCGTCTACGCTTCAGAGATGCTTTCACCAACGATAGTGGAGGAGAATCAGAGTTGCAGTTCTGATTAAGAGAACATTTTGAATCTGATTTTGTCAATTTTTCCGTTTTATGCTCGCACCCCATAAACAAATCAAGGTTTTCCGGAAAAGGAATACCTTTCAGTCTGTTGTAAGATTCATTCTTCTTGTTTGTAGCTCTGTCCTTCTTGTTCCTCTTCTGAAGCCAGGCAGGCACTTTTTCATCAGTGGCCAAGTACATAAGTTCCCGCTCTTCCAGGGTAAAGTCGACATAAGGACTGGTACCCTCTGGGGAGTTTGATTGTCCACTCTCGGTAATCACGAGCACCTCTAGCTTGTTCGCTTCACCTGGTAAGAGATATTCAATAAAATCACGTTTTCCCATTCTTTCATTTCACGAATCTACTTTCTTTCCTTTGCCTATTTCTCGGGATATTTTGCTGTTATTTGAAATCACCACAAAAAAACAAAACAAAAAAACAAAACAAAAAAACAAAAACAAATTCCAAAGAACTTTTTCAAACAGAAAAAAGATAATGAAAAATGAAAAAAGGCGGGAATCCAAAAATTGCCGTTTTTTTTTGTGTCTCGGAAAATTTTTTGCTTCTGCTTTTTTGTTTTGTTTTTTTGGTTTTGAGATCTCCACTTGGGCAAGGCCTTGATTTGGGTAAATTTATTTTTCAGAAAAATAAAAAGGATTCAATAAGAGCAGAACGGGACGAGGAGGAAGCCCTGAAAAAGGGGGATTTGCTAGAATTATCGAAGAATAAATAATCTGCAATCACAAATATGGAGGATCCAACTAATGTCATAAAAGAGAAAACCGCTGTGATTGAAGAAGGCAACAGAACTCTAGAAACAGATCTTAAGAATATTCGCCAAGAGGTGAGTAAGCATGTATGCTTCTATTACCGTTCAATTAGCTTTTGACATTTTTTGTATTGACTGTTTTGGATTGGTTTTATCATTTGGGGCGTTGGTGATTAAGAGGGATGAAATACAGGCAGCAGTGGTTGAGGGGAAAGAAAAGCTGAGCATTCGAATGAAGCAAGTGAAGAATCGAAGTAATGAGCTCATTAAATTGCGTACAGAGGCTGAGAGCCTGAAAAGAAAAAGAAACACTTTGGAAGTAAGAAAAAAACAAAAATATTGCTTGATTGTGTGACGTGATCCGTCTGGTGCCTTGTTGTTAACCGTTTTTATTGTTTTCGTTCGCTAATAGATCTCCGAGAATACGCTTTTAACTAAACCAGCTTATCTTGTAGCTGATCTGCCTCGCTGGACTGCTTTGAATATTGCGCTTCTCCTTGGTTGTTTGAGTATCTTGTCTTCTATTATCCTAGCTTGTCATTATGTGTCGGATCTGTAAATGTACAACAATTTCACCCAGTGATAATTTGCACGCCTGTTTTCTTAGTCCAACTTTCGTTTTCTCCTCCCCGCCGAAACAAAAACATACAAACAAAATAGAAAAGAGTTTCTGCGAACTGGCTTCGCTGATTCTTCTATGAAACTTAATGTGGTGTGTAATTAGACTTCAGCAAAGGGTTCAGTTGAATAAACAATACGCGCTATATTTTAAATGAAAACTTCAATTCTAAAAGGCTTGCCTGGGTTCATATCAGCAACTCTCCCAGGAAGTAAAGCATAGAACACTTAGACGAAGAATGTTTCACCGAGATACAGACTTTTAATTAAATAAGAGCACTAATAAAGAAAAAAAAGATAGAAAAGAGACCAGTCAGACTGGTCATGACCCTCACCGGGGGCGGACAGCCAAAGACCATCATCACCAGCTCCGGGACGTTCATCAACAGGTCTAAACGCGGCATCCTGGCACCATTAAAACGGCACCGCCACGGACCATACCTTCCCGCTCTGAGTCACGACCTTTATCCGCCTACAGAATAGACAGAAAATCATCGTCCTGGTTGGAAAATTTGTCAATGTTGGAAAAACAAAGACGGGGAATGTACTATAGAACAGATCCTATAAAGTACAGTCTTAAAGAGACATGTTTCATTTTGCAAAGACAGAGGGGCTTAAGAACTCCAACCTAAGGACCCCCCTCCATGTGATGGGACCCCCCCCCCTTCTCTTTTCTTTGTGCTTCGACGACGTCCCTGTGGTACTTGTCCGCTGCCCTCTCTCCCCCTTATGACCTAACCTCCTATTTTTTTCGAATCCTTATTTTACAATGATAATTTTTCTGTTTTTGCTATTAATGTAACACAAGAGTTTTTCTGTTTTTGTTATTACACAACAGCTGCGAGGGTAAATTTCATTTTCTCTATTTTTATTGTTTTCTGAGGAGTATACCAAAGTAGCGTTTTCAGGACTATGTGAAAACGTTTCGACCACGTTGACTGTATCCAAGAGTATCCATTTCAATGATTGTTGCAGTACGATTTTCTTCGCGTATTTCCGCTTGGGAAGAACTTGCTGTTGTTTGATTTCCTCTTCCATTACCCTCCTCCCCTTCAGAATTGGGCAGACCCTCCACACCCGCGCTGGATATTTTGCCTCTGCCGTTCGGTATAACACCCATGTGTCTAGTGCACGAATCCCCTGGCAAAGACACAAACACGATGTTCTCGGGGTCATATCCGAGCCTTTCCTCGGCAGGAATATCAAACATCTTTCTATCAAGGACAATATTCGAGTACTTCGAAAAATCTTTCAATTTAAACAGCCACATAAGTCCAATAGATCCCACAGATATAACCAATAGACGTACAGTAACATCCAAAATTACTGAGCGAGAAGCTGCAAGCATATTTTGGGAGAAAAAAATGATAAGATATGCAAGCGTGTAGGTTATGAAAAGCATTCTGTAGGCCCTAAAAAGTTGAAACTTCCTAACGATGGGCGCCTGGAGAGACACAAAGTTGTTATCAGTCCTCTCAAACCTTCTTTCAATCATACCTAGTCTATCATAAACTGCTCTCAAGAGTAGTAATTGATAACCAACAGTTTTTAAAACGTAATACCACATCAGCCCAATGCATATGACTGTTAAGACAAAGAAATACACGCTAATCCAAGACACAAGATTCAAAGACAAGTAAAAGAGTACTACTAAGCAAGTTGTCATGTGCCACGAGTAGACATGGAGTGAATTCTTCAGTACCCCCCAACCCGAAGCCACCACTAAATAGACGAAAAACTGGTAGGCAATGGCCGCATTACCCACGATATAGTAAAATTGCACGATAAATACATTCAGCTCCCCTTCTCTTGAAAGCAGATACCATGTCATGAAGCTATATGCAAAGGATACACTCATTGCCACAGCTATTCCGAACACTAGCTTGTGTAGCTTGTTCGATGCTTCCCTAAATCGTCCCCAATTAAATATTGCATAAATCAAAATCACCCCCCATAAAACCAAAAAAGCTTCATATACAATTGGAATTGGAATTTCTTCCTTTGACAGTTGCTCACCGCCGGGATTTTGAGTCTCTACCTTGCTCTCACACGGATAGCTCTTTTCTGTTACGTTGCTACATACAACTAGTAAACTGGTAAGGGTGATAGTTGTACTGATTTGAACGTTGGCATATGGAGTATCTGTCGTCAACAGGGCTGAGCGATAAAATGAGCCAATCTCGGGGATTACATGACTATTGCTAGTTACAGCAGCTGAAGGACAAAACTGAGTCTTTAATATTCAAAAGACGCAGCGTAAAGATGTGGTTAGTTAGAGCTCCATTCTGTTCATTTAATAAATATAATGCACTTACATTGTATTTTGTTTTACAATCGTTCAAGTCACTACAAATCACAAAGTATGTTTGTCCAGGTATTTCAGTTGCCTATACAATACAAAGAATGAGCAATAAGTATACACTTTTCCATCCAATACAAAACCTGTCCATACAAGTTGCAATACTTACTGTTAGCGTGATCGAATACGTCCCATGCCCGTCAAAGGTAAAAGCGTTGTTTTGTATGCCATCGTAATATTTCCCATACATCAGCGTGTTTATCGTAAACTGATCCCGATATATCATTCCCTCACCAATACCAACACAGAAGCAAGATATAAACAATACATGAAAGACTCCCAAGTAAACCCTTCCCAAACCCCCACCATAAAAGCCTCGAAGTAAACCTGATACAGGCCTCATCATCCACGAAGCTGACGTCAAAACAGATCCTCGTATTTCTTTTTCGTTTTTATCTCTCTCTTTCTTCTTGTGCCTCTCCTACTCCTGTTTAATCTAAATCCAAACAACACACCACTAAACACAAAATCTGCTATGGCAATCCACAAATCCCAAACTGCACACAATCAACAATATTCAGAAGCACGAAGAAGATTTAGAAGATTTAGAAGAAGAACTGGAAGGCGATAATATATAATAAATGGGACATTTACATAGCTGAAAAGGGAGTGAAAAAGAAAAAAGCCGTCTAATTTTGGGGTGGTGAGAACAACCTAGTGGATTATCCAATCAGGGCCCAGCTGGGGACTCCAGGGCAGTGTGATTGGTTAATAATCTCCACAGGCAGTCACAGTCATAATCATCTCACAATAGTGATGCACGGGAATGTGTGGCCTGCTAGGTGGAGGTTCACCCTCCCTGTGTGATCACTTGTTTGGTCCTTTTTTTTAAAATTGCAATGACCTAAAGGTCAGCTCGCTCGCCATTTTCTTCTTTAGGGTTATAGATAGTAGCACAAATTCCAGGAGCCAATCAGAGGACGCCCTAAAAGTGTATTTAAATTGTCGATCAGTAAGGAGGAATCGCTCGCAAGCTCGCTCGATTATTTTGTTTTTTGGTCTTTTGTTTGTTTGAGGGGTCGAGTGAGTTTTTAATTTGGATTTTTTTGGATTGTTTTGTTTTGAGTTGTTTTGTTTTGGTTGGTTGTGAGGTTGTAAAGGAAGTGGGAGTAGAGAAAGCGAGTGTTCAGATTTGTTTGTTTAGGGATGGCGAATAAAGGTACTTCTGCGCAAAATCCGTTTGTGCCATACAATGCTTCATTTTCGGGAGCACCCAGCACGGCGCCATTGATGGGGACCAATAACGCGGGAGATCCAGAAGCGGGAGAAGCAAGCAATCCAGCTGCCAAGTACGAAACTACTCTTCCTATTGCCCTTAATGTGGAGGCAGCAGCAGCCTACAGTGTTGGATGCATATCAGGTACGTGTGCAAGAAGCTTTGTATTTGTTGTTCTGACGATTTAACGTTGATTCTTATGAAGTGCTACTGCCTTATGTAAACTAATGCATCTTACAGGTTTGATCCTTCTATGTTTGGAAACAAAGAATGATTACGTACGATTCCATGCCTGGCAGAGTACGCTTATTTTTACATGTGCACTTTTGCTCCATCTGATTTTGGTATTTTCAAAGTTTTTAAGTATAGTGCTTTTTTTGGCAGATATTGGGGCAATTGGTTATTTGGGGTAAGCTTACGTTTAACATTGTTAATAGCTCGCGTGATGGCCCACTGACCTGGCATTATTCATTTTATGTGCTTTTTTAATTGATTGAATAGATACAAAGCCTACTTCCACAGCGAAACTCTTACACGATTTGTTGTGCCTGTGTTTGGTGAACTTGCCTGGAAGTGGGTAGATGAAGAGTAAAGCACAAAAGTTTGAAGATAAAATGAAAAACAATATTTATAGGCAAAGAAGTACCATTGTTCTAACTTTCCCTGTCCGTTGGACTCGAAAGGGATTCAATCAAAACATGAAAATGGGAATCGACTTCAAATGAGGGAGACGGTGGGCTTTGTGCGTAAAAGGCGGGCTAATGGGCGGGCATTAGGTCATTGAAAGAAGAAAAGAATTCATCGCTGCCTTCAGGAATGGGGAAAGATTGTCAACAAAAAGCGATTCAAGGAACACGAAAACTCTCGTTGAGTGAGATAGTTTGCTCAGGCTTACTTGACGTTCTGGGGCAGGACCTGATATAGAACCGGGATTTGAAATAAACTTTATTTCAAAAATGCACAAACAAACATTCCAGTTAGTGAAGCAACCCCAGAGCTGTTGCTCTAACTTGTCCTTCAGGTGTAGACGCCCTTTGATAGCAGTACCAGTCAGGCTCCCTTCTTGGTCTGCTAACTCCTGTTCTAGTAACACAGGCCACTAGCTAGTGTCGCTCTTAACTAAACTAAAGTTGATTAGTCTTTTGAAGTCGAGAACTAAAAAGCAAAAAATAATAAACGAAACATTTTCCCGCCAAAAATAAAGAAAAACAACGAAAGTTTTTTTGTGGAATTTTATTTTTCTTTTCTTTTTTTTTTCTTTTTTTTCCTCTTCTTTTTTTTTTCTTTTTGTTTGTTCTTTTTTGGTTCTTTCTCTTCTGTTTTTTTTGGTTATGATTTAGTTTTGCGTTGTTTGTGATTTACTTTTTTTTTTT
>PDIM01000095.1:76075-89485 GCA_002811675.1 Ichthyosporea sp. XGB-2017a | reverse complement strand
TTGGGTCAAAAGGGGGGGGGGGGGGGGGTTCATAGCATATTTGCGTTCGAACCATCTATCTGAAGCCTCTGTTCGAACATATGTCAATGTCTTCACATAAATTTTACATACATATGTTGGCTTTTGTTTCTATTCATTTCCTTATTTTAATTAAGAGCGAATATGCAATACATAATTTATCCGCTTTTGAAGCTCAACCAGCCTCTTCGCATTACTCCTTGCATTAACAAAAATAAAAGCAGTAGCTCATTAAGCAACAAGTGATGAGATGTTGAATCAGCAACGAGCCCAGTTTACATCATATATGAAAACAGCAACTCTGGAAAACAATCATTGGATAACAAGCGGGCCATCACCCCCACTTACAACCACAGAAACCAATGCTGATGATACGAACCTTTCTTAAGCAGCGGCATCTGTGTACAGGTTGCGTGACAGTTTATTTTGCCAAATATGCTATCTATTGTCAAAGATATACCTGTGTCTGGGATCTGTAATTTAATATAGATAATTAAGTTTCTCCGCCCAGAAGAGATAGGGCCTCGGTTATTGCTTCAATGAGATATTCCTCCAAGATTTACGAGTCTTAAATGGCTTCAATAAAGGTAAATGCAAAGCTCAATTAAGATTCAGCGAGAGGTTTTAAAATTTGGAATAAACATCACAATATACTAAGGATTGATAATTTGCTTTCAGGACCCTCCGGCAAAAAGGGACTTGAGCTTGAGCAGCACGCGCGGATCTTTCCGGGCTGTTGAGTGCTTTAAATAAATTCCTTCGTGACTAAGGATGCCCTTTTTCATTAATCTTTAATGAGTTAGCGGAGGCATATATTTAAGCTAATTACACTGTATTACAATATAGAAGAGTGCACGCATCTAACATATATCTCCATAAAGCATATTATAAATGGTTCAGTTGTATAGAACAGGCCTAGGATCTAACAGGTAAAAAGGATCTGGTCAGCTGATGTAGTGAAACATGGATCAAGCCCTTCCAGCGAAAACACATGTGGCAGTACTATAGAACATATGGAATATCAAAAAGAACAAATGTCAGGTCACTGGTCATGCACTCTTGGAATCACGTTTGCAGAAAATAAGCGTACGTCAAGTCGAAATCGATTGCGATATTCTGCCCGCATGACGAAGCCTGTCCTACACGTCTTGGTTTCTATTAATAGCTCTGACTAAGCTAAGACTCTTTTCTTTACCCAACTTCTGCGTGTGATAAAATCACCTATTTTTTGCCAAAGCAGTCTTGTACTTTTGAGCACGTTTTGAGCTTAATTTTCTCTCTTCTGATTGGATGAAACTTGGCGAAGTTAATTTATCTTCACATTGGTTGGTTACAAGTTAAAAATGAGCAACCAATCACAAGCCCTTCCTGTTTCCAAAAGTATGAAAAAAGCGTCCGATAATAATTCAAAGGCGATAAAGCTAAAAATGTCTGGACCATGGAATTTTTCTCACCTATATTTGGGAATGGAAGTTTCCATTCATTCGAAAACCCTTAACCTCTCTTTTCCACCTAAAATCTAATATATTATTGATGAATTATATATATAAGTTGCCATAGTAATTCTTTGCATAATTGTATTTCTAAAAATTCCAATTACAGTCTAAAGACCCCGATTTACGTCAAACTGGTCAAAAATTGAAGCGGTAATCGCATTCATCACCTTCGCTCTGCAATGAATCATGGCCTCATCATGCATGGAAGTAACGTATACCTAATCCCAAAAAGAAAAAGAGTCTAATTCGAGGAACTATGTAATTATAAAATTTAAATAATCTTCGAGTTTCGAAATGCAACTCCTACAAATTTCCCGACAAATTGAAAGTGGTACAACCAATGTACATGCAGCACTATGTAGCTGTGTGAAAACCTAATTACTTGAGGACGTTACTGCAATATATCGAGTAACCATTACAAGTTTCTGGCGCATAATTTATGGATGAAGATCCAATTTTAGAAATTTTACAACTTCTTGACAAACTAAAATGAATGTTGGTGTGAAGGGTTTTGAATGGAAGAGGGTTCTCTAAGCACATTGCGGCTGTGGGCGCGCGCCAGTTGACTCATAATTATTATATTTTATTTATCTGAAGCATGGACGTTGCATGGCGCATGCAGGTGCGCGCGATCCACTTTTCATGTCAAGTGAATTGGCATGACAAATAAATGTATTATTATAAAGGCATGCCGATCAACTTGGCGCATGCACTTGCCCATGAAGTGTCTATCCTCTGCAGACTGCAGAGACTGGAATCCACATCCGCGAGAAGTTTAACACGGTCTTGATCTTCAGCACGTTTTGCAGTCGATATTAGGGTTCATCGTCGTATGCGTTAATATATTCGCCGGTCACTGGCCTCGTCACTGGCCAAAAAATTGTTCAACACGGATCGGGACCTATTTGTAATTTCCCGAGGAATTTAACAGAAAAAGGGAAATGACCTGGCTATAGTACATGCAGTTCAAACTTCAACACATGGCACGACTTGACACCTTATAAAAGCTTAAAATAAGCTTCCACCATAAATGAAGCCACTTTCGACAAAATTAGCGAACAAAATTGCAAAGAATGCGAAATAAAAATGGCCTCCTTTTCCATTTTTTTCTCTTTTTTGTTCGTTACAAATAAACATAACAAAAAAGAAAAATTAAATGGGCCCATTTAAACATTAATTACCGGAAACAAAAACCATATTGCTCTCGTAACCCTAACAAATTCCCCCGATAGTGATAGAACCCGGGTAATTTAACGAAAATTTAACCAACGAGTCTTTTTTACCCATTTTGAATATTTTTCTAAACCCGGCCAGCTAGTCGAGCTCCCCAAAATTAAAAAAAAAAATAATAATAAAATAATAAAAAAAAAAAATAAAAAAAAAAAAAAAAAAAAAAAAAAAAAAAAAAAAATAGTAAAAAAATAAATAAAAAAAAAAAACTAAAAAAAACATCACGTCTGTATGGAATTTTCTATAGCCCGTTTCCTTTTTATTCCATTTCTTTATTTTTTGTTTGGGGGGGGCGCCTTTGCAGGCTGCTATAAAAGCGGGAGAGAGGAACGCGCCAAAACTATGCTTTTCACATTTAATTTTTCAATTGACGAGAAAAAGAGGAAAATCTAAATCTTGTTCTTGAAGCAACTGGCGTTTTGTTATTTTGTTTTTGTAACTTGATATTTAAAAGTCGAATCGATAAGCATAGTTGCGTTTATTTATATAAATATGCCTTTTCTCGTTGGATATGTTCGGACCGAGCAGGATGCAAACTTGTGCTTCCGTGCCGCACGGGAAGGTAAGCTTCCTTTAACAACAAAGCGTCTTACTTCGGAACTCCGAAAAGAAATTGCTCCCCAGCAAATATACGTATATGACGAAATAGAGTCTGATATTCGCAGATGGACTGACGGGCGTCAGTGGTGTGATTCATACGCCAGTGGGGAATTTCTTGTGTACAAAGAGGCTGCTATTGTATCCAAGGATGGTAAAAGGGTTAAAGAGGAAAAACTAAATGGTTTGAGAAAAAGAATCATTGCTGATAAAATGAATGGAAGCAGTCTCAGACTTGTATGCTACACAGACGCTACCACAGCGGATTTGAAAAGAAGCCATAATCCCCATTTAGAAACTCTTCGTGTTTCCACAAAACTATTGGAAAACCCTATTATTGGTGGTCTTGGTGATGGAGGCAATGGCCATAGCACAGACTTTGGAGCTGGCTTTTACAGAAGCACAATGTCTTATCCTCACATGATGAGAAGTCATTCCTTCGAAAGCACCCCACGCACTGGCTTTATGAGGCAACAGTCTTATAGTGCAATGCCCCATCCGGCTTTTGTGCACTCTCAAGTGAATTCTCCTATCTATGGTAGTAGCTATCCCTTCAATACCCCATACAGTGGCTCAATGTCTGTTGATTCTTCCATGGTAAGCCGTTTGCCTTATGAGCAAAGAGCTGACAGTACCTCTATCCCTTCTTCCTTCAGAGTGCCTAGTGTTACTTCTTTTCCCCGTGACTCAATCACTTCTCAGTCTTCTGCCAACGAGGTCAATGTTCCTACTACCTTTTCTGGCTCAGCTTCTGCGGATAACTTGTCAATGATGTTTGATTCTTTTCCTCACAGCGGAGAAACTGGTTCTGTCGCCACTGGTGCTTCTGGGTTTGAAAGCGGTCCTGTTTATAGCTCAGGTGATATCATTGGCAACCCAAATTCTCCCCCCATGGGATCCCCTGTGTACAATCAAACTAGTCCAGAAGTCATTACCACATCTTTTTCAGGAATGCGCAGCTCTATTGATATGGGCGGTGATTCAGGGGAATATCTTCACAGACAAAACTCTGTCAACAGAGGCATCACGAAGACAAAAACCTCTCCCATCCTGAATGCTCTTAAGAGACACGCTTCTAATATTGAGAAACATTCAGTCAACAACATTGAGCGCATGCCCTCTTTGATTTCCCTTGATGGAAACGAAGACGCTGTCATCGATGGAAGAGTTCCTCAATCCTGGTAAATAACGACCTCCCTCCAAAGCCTTTACCTTCCTTTCTTTATATGCACACTCCACCTCTAAATAAGCACTGACAGTACACCACAACCTTTCACGCGAAATGCACATTTAATAAACTAACTTCATGACAAGAAAATGTGGCTCTAGAGTTTTTTTGTAAGTATATTCCAAGGATGTTTTATTAGACCGAGTACGCTTGTTTGAGACATATTAAAGAAAGGATGGAATGTTTGTATATTATGTTCAATTTAATCTGGTGAGTAGTGGTTTAGTGCTAGTGAATAGTGGTTTAGTGATCTATTCAGAGGTCGAAAATAAAGTTCAACTGGGAGCATTGCATGGCTGATTTCAAAGAATATGAATTCCGATTTTGAGATTCGAATAGTATCATTCTTTGGAGGAGTAAGAATATATTTATGATTTATTGTAAAAGTCGCAATATTTCAGTTGCGAGATTAAGTGAAACAGACTCTAAAAAAAATGAATAAGTGAAAGAGATGTAAAAGCACTGGAAAAGAACCTGTATGAATTGCAGTCAACAGCATTTGCAGGAACAGCTAATTCTAAGAATAACCAAGGAGTTGCAGAATTCACTGTCAAAATTCGTTCAAGATATATTGGTCAGCTGTGCTCTGAACAAATATCCTTGTTATAGAGCGCTCAAGTACTTCGGATCATGAAGCCCCTAGCAACCTGTTGCATCATTCGCGCGCCATATTATTGCATAGCTGTACCACACTGCACAGCTATTGTGTACAGAACTATGAAGTCTTGGAACAGTGCCAAAATCAGACTCAATAGGGGTTGATCGGGTGACGGGTTAGAGGTGCTGTATCTAAGCTTGAAGGGGTTTAAGGGACAGGCCTGTCCAGCGTCGATGTGCTGCACTGCGAGGCTGCACTGTTTATATTACACACTAGATATTGCAACTTAAGTAGAAAAAGCCCCATGGTAATTACGGAAGTGTTAGCTAATTTGTATTGGCGTCTAATACAACGATCAGTCGATCTTGATCTCACGGCCTGTTTGACCTGTAGCATGCATTTCTCTCACTTCGGATTGGTCATTTGAAGGTCTCGAGCTCGGTCTGGAGGGCTTCAATGTAGTGACGACTGACGAGTAGCTGAAAAATAATAGGTGAAGAATGGGTGTAGCAAAGTAGCAAATTGTCCAAATACGACCAAAACAACCGCCACCCTTTTCAAAATAATGGGGAGCTCTTTTGTGTTTTTACAAGTACATAATTATTTGAATCATTTTTGAGCCACTTTTCCTGTGCTTGATCCACAATATAGAATTATAAAGCCTCTTTTTTTGATGTTCTACTCTAGCGCGAGGGTACAGATTTCGTAACTAAAGTAATTACGCGAGCGGAGATCTTCGAATTAATACATTAGCTAGATATTCGAATGAGTGAATGAGTGATGCAAGATCCTAGAGTCGACAGAGATGAAGAGAAGAAGTCCAAGCTTTAAAAAGTAACTCTCCATGTAATCATTGCATATATATGTACAAAGCTCAATTACGAATTATGTATTCTCTTTTTTGAGCTTTGGGAGCGATATCGGGACTTGCATAATTGAACGCATGTCCAAATTTCGAATCTTGAAGATAATTTGAGGATCTAAACGTTTTTAGCTTTTACTTTACTGTATTCTTGAGAGATGGTCAATATATAGCTCTGGCATTTGGCATTTCTAAAAGAAATGCTACAAGTTGTCGTTCAATTTCCCGTTTTTGTACCGCTTGTTAGGAATTTGTGAACGAGTCAGTCAACCTGTTTTATTTATGGTTCGTAATATTATGCATTCAAATCTATTAAAAGTCTACTTGTTTTATTTATGGAACGTAAACACATGTGCTTTCCTTTTGAAATTCTGGGCGGAATAATATGCACTTCAAGGAACACAAGCAGCAAAGAAGTAGGTAGGAATAAAATAATCTGCAACAAAGTTTAGTTGGCACTGTCAAATATATATCATTTTAATCTTTAGGATGAGGAAAGTCATTGCTTCAATATTCAAAATATCTTTTATTGGTGGACATTTTGAATGGTAGAGCAACCCGTCTTTCAATCCCGAATAGCTTTAAATATATTTCAGTAATTGGTATTGGTCTTTGAGAGTTTAATTAGCACATGAGGTCGTTTTCCCTCCATTTTTACTTTTGTTCAATGCTTGCAACACCGGGCTGTATTGTAAGGCCCAATCCCTCAGCTCGCCAAGTCTTTTTAACTATTCCCCTGCCAATTAAACTGCAATGGCACGGTAATTCGTGTTTGCCAAGAACGATGTGGCTCTGCAGTCATAAGAATGTCCCGTTGTGATCTCGCCGGTTCATCACATAAAAGGGGGTTGTAGTAGAACTCGAAAAAGGACATAAGTTCATTCTTCCGAGGGTTAGTTACCCTCTGGGTTCTGGGAAACCATCAGGATGGGCGAGGAACTCAACAAACAGAGGGAAAGGAAGAAAAGAAGAACAAAAGAAAAGAAGAAAAAGAAGAAAGTAAAACTGGATCTTGTTTCTCATATATATACATTTCCAAACCAAACAATACAGCCTTCTTTACACTTTCTGCTGAAGGTTTTCCAAAATCAATTTGATCTGATTGTTGAGATTCGGCTGTCCAGTTTTGGTCTTTTGACTGTGTAAAGCGAGCTTTCTGGCACGCTCTTTTTCCATCTTGTCCCTTTTCACTTCATATTCCCGTCTCACCAGCTCCTTTTCTTCCCTTTTCCTATTCGCCTCATTCTGCTCCTCTTTGAAATGCTTTCGAATCTTTACAAAAGCATGGGGTGCTTTCTTCTTTTTCTTCTTCTTGTCACCACTTTCCCAGGACACGTCTTTCTCTTGACCCTCCCCTTTCTCCATTTCTCTACCCATCACACCAACCTTCCTATTGGATGGTCCACGTTTCGCCTCGGGTGAGTATCCTTCTTTCTTCAAAATTTTCTTATAGCCTTTAATCACCAAAGCTTTCTTTGTATTTGCTCTCGCATCTTTATGCGTAAGGAACTTTTTGCTCTTCCCCCCAACAAATCTACCAAGATTTTCCAGCCCTTTCGAATGGGATCCCTTTGGCGCGTTCACCATTTTTGATCTTACAATTTCAATATCAAACAAAACAAACTACAAAGATGGATGTAAATGCAAAACACAATCACAGAAAATAAATCTGCACTTTACATAATAATCTTTAAATTAGAAAAACAAACAAACACAACAAAACCTAAATAATATTTCTAATGTACTAAAAATCCTATAGTGAAGGCATTTGTATGGGATTTTGTATGAAAAGTAGAAATCACATGGCGATTGTTTTTTTCCCGCCAAAAAAATCTCTGAAATATTTTCCCTTTTTTTATTTTTGTGCCCAATGTTCTTTTTTTTTTCAAAGATAGTCGTGAACACGGAAAAACAAAAGGAGGAGAGAGGACAAAGGAAATGGCTTTGAAGCAATTGTTTTAGTTTTTTATTCCTCTTTCTACTACACTCCAGGAAGTGGACTAGCAGCAGTTATAGGTAAATGGGTATTAAAGCACTTCCCGACTTTCTTTGGCGGGTGAAGGGGGCGTATCGTGTACTGGATGAGTGCTGGTGTATGTTTTGGTTAGTGCCGGGATAACAGTTTAGTGGGATTGTCTTTTTCATATGGAGAGGGGCGAGCGGTATCTTATTCAGATGCCAAAGGCTTCTGCTTTCTTCTTTTCCATTTCTTTGAACATTGCCCCAAAGCCTTAAGCGCATTATTAAAAACAAGGCACAGTTTGTTGTTTTTCGATTAGTGAAACACACTCAAAAATTGTTTGGACAAATTAACATCCAAAGTCAAGTCACGAATTTGATCGCAATAAACAGTGGCAAACGCTTTGTATGCACTTAGCACTAAACTTACTTGTATTAGTTTTGTTGCTTTGAATCAAAGGGCTCGGATCCGTTGCAAGCGAAGTTTTGCCACCGAGAACAGCAATAGCCTCTTCATTGGAAGGAGAGCAGTTCGATATATTTGATTTCAAAGAGGACGATGAAAGCTTTTTCTTACTCCCGGCTTTCTCCTCAAAGAAGCTATCATCATTTGAACAAGAAGTCTCGACATCACAAAAGCCAAGATAGTAGGGATCTTCATCTTCATCTTCACTCTCCTCCATTTGTGCGTCCATATAATGCATGTTCATTCTCGGGTTCGCAAACATGTGAAATTTCTGCTGAATGTACGCATGATTTAACCTCTGCCCAAAACTATTATTACCAAGCCCCCGAGCCAAGGACAAGGGCGAGGAAGAAGAGGTAGAGGGTCCTGTGGATGTACTCCCTTCTCTGGCATTTTCATTTCCTCCTCCTCTTACACTTGTCCATGCACAGCTATTCCTTTCTTCTTTAATATGAGCCATCACGACTGTTTGAAGCTATGTCTTCTTTTGAATTTCTTCTGATGACGACAACAATTAATCAATATATAAATACATACGAAACAAAAAAGCAAAACGAAATGGAAACATACTTGTCAGGGTTCAAGTTGCAAAACAAAAACAAAGTGCCTTAAAGAATCACACCAAAGTTGAAGCGATTCTTCAAGTCATTCTAAACCAATATGATTTCTAAGTTGTCTTGCTCTTTGTTCCTCTATCAATACTCACAAGCTCAAATTATGATACAGTATATTCCAAGATCTCTCAAGTTAGTGATGCACTAGATCTAGATAGACGCACAATGGTCACTGCTCATGCACTCCCTAGACTGCCATCAAGCGTGAAGGGTGCCCCGCTCGTTCAGACAGGATTGAGCATAGGAGTTGAACTCGATCCAATATCAAATACAGCAACTCTATGATCTACAGTATTATCTAATCAGAATTAAGGTAATTCACAAACTAAAACATAACCTGTTCTTTCCTTTTTGCGCATTTAAAATTATCAAAAATATTATTTCTTCAATCTTCACTGCTTTGTTTTTTTTTTCTTCTTCCGCGTCCGGCTTCGAAAAAAGAAAAAAGCTGGCAAAAACGAATAAAACAGTGCAGTCGCCACTCGCCCTCCGCAGGCTGCGTGCGGACTGCTTTTTTTTGTTTTTTTTTTTTTTTTTTTTTTTTTCGCGCCCTTTTTTTTTTTTTTTTTTTTTTTTTTTTATTTTTTTTTTTTTTTTTTTTTTTGGTTTTTTTTTTTTGGCTGTTGTTGAAATTTTAGATTTGAAATTTTGATTTTGGATTTTGTTATTTTGGATTTGAAATTTTGTGAACTTTGGAGGATTTATATTATTATAAATATATTTTAACGAAAATGGGGGATGATCTAGGCGCGCAGGAGCTCGCCCATTTACAAACCTTCAGCGAGTCTTTGAAATCTGTTGAAGAGTTATTCGTACCAACGCTAAAGAAATCCTTTGCAACCATCCGCTCAGAAATCAAAGAAAAGCCCCGCCTGAATAATGAAGAAGGGAATCTGAAAAGTAAAGAGTTGAAGGCAGCTTCAGGGACACTTTTAGCGTCGGAGTTTGATTTGATGAACTGTTATGCTTTGGGGTCACTGTATTGGTGTTACATGACCATGAAAGGGAAGGATCCCAAGGAGCATCCGTCGCTGAAGAAGGAGATTAATCGCATCCAAGCGTGTATGGGGAGAATGAAAGAAATGAAAAAGCCTGTTGAGGTGAAATCAGGGGAGGAGGAGGGGGATAAGAGGAGAAAAGGAGGCCAGGGTGATGAAGCAGATGTGGATGGGAGTAAAAACCAGCAGTTTGGAAAGAAAAGAAAAGGGGGAGATCATGTCCGTTTTACAAATGGTGGATCGGAATATAAATCCACTGGTGGACGTGTTGTTGTAAATACGACGGTTATTAGTGATTCCGAAGAGGAAGAATTGACGAGAGGAGGAGAAAAAAATAGGGGAAATGTGGGGTCTGTCAGGGACGCAAGAGAACTCCTCTCGGGGAAGAAGAGAAAGCGTGGAGAAGAAGAGGAAGAAGGAGGAGAAGAGAAGGGGAGTAAGGCTGCGGCCAAGACGAAAGGGAAGGGAGCGGGGGCTGCAGTTGCACGAAGAATGGTGGAGAATTCTTTGGGGCTCTCTGGATCCGCTTCTTCGACCACTGCTTCAGGTAAAGATGGGGAAGCTGGTTGTGGGAATAATAAGAAAAAGGGGAAGAAGAATCAGAGAAGAAAGAAGCAAAAGGGATCTAAATAAATGAATAAATAATGTTGAATCTATCGAAATGAATGAAATGTCCGCTGCTGTGATGCTTCTCTTGTTGCTTTTGTTCTTTATTGTGGCAGGTATATATTTACACGCGGTTCGAATACTTCAAAATTAATTTGGAATACTCCTTTCCTGACCTTTTTACAATCCGTGTACGTTCTGGATGATTAAAGTCCACTTTGCACATTCCAAAGCGTGTTTCATATCCCTCATTCCATTCAAAGTTATCCAAAAACGACCAATAGTAGAATCCCTTTAGTGCAACTCCATCCTCACAAATACTGAGTCGGGCATTTTCTAAATGCTCTTTCATGTAATTCACACGATCAATATCATTAATCTCCATTATTTCAGCGTACTCGCTGGACGATCCACGTCTTGTACAAGCTCTTTGAATGTCAAACTCCCCCAGCCTCTCTTCCTTTCCGTCCATGCCATCTTTCAAGGTGCCCCCATCTTCATCGCATGCAATCATTTCATCGACTTGACGCACATGAACTTTCGGCACTGGCCACAGATGCTCATCTTTGCACGAGAACCCACACTCTGTAATAATTATGGGCAAAACCCCCTTGCCTGTCACCGCATATTCCGGATCATATCTATTAGAAATCCATTTTAGAAGCGCTCGCAGGCCCCAAGGAACGGACTGGAGCCAAAAGGATTGCCCCTGAACAGTATCCGGGATGGCATGTACTCGCACTCCTTTATCGCCATCAAATCCCCGATATGCTTCTTCCTCTCCACCCGCTTCAACAATCCCATCTCCTTCAGTTCCCCCTGTGCTGAGGTTCCGATTAATTAATGCCCCGGTTCCCTGACTCCCAATACATTGGCTACCATCAGCACTTGCGAGTTGAACACTCTTTCGCTTTTTTTTCTTCAAGGTAAAATCAGCAGATGGCACGCCAGTGTCAGAGTTGTCACCATCCTCAGCTTCCAAGTAAGTCATATCTTCCATTGCTTTGGACGTATAATAGTTCAGACCAAAATAAGAGCTTGAATTTAATAGTTTTTCTTTTTCTTTGCGAGAAAACAAAGGAAGGCGCCAGGACTTAGTTAATTTCTCATATTCTTCCTCCAAGGCAAGCAATTTGTTTTCGTCGACATTTGACTCAATCCCATCCCCTATCAAATTATAAAGCTCTTCGGCACGAGCAACCTCTTTCTCGCTTTTCACATCATCCACCCTTTGGCGCATTACAAAAGGATAGTCGCCTTTGAAAACTGGATCGGCAAACCAACCCAAATTAAATAGCATGGAGCGCTCGGCAGCGAGCACATCACATTCTTTACTCGCATCAAAGGGCACTGCCCAATCGGTATTGAGCGCAAGTCCAATCTCTCCATTTACTTTTTCCTGGAAACCTTCGCTACGAAATACATGGCACGCTTCCGCGTGAGCCAATAATTGATAGTGAGCAGAAATATATGCAGAATGCCTCTTGCAAGGGGGAAACACACCTAACTCATGTCCAATGTAGCTGGTTACCCAAGGCTCGTTAATGGTGCACCAAACACGAACCAAATCCCCAAATGTGTCAAAACAGAAGCGACAGTAGTCAGCAAAGTCGTCCACCACTTCACGCGATACCCAGCCATCATATTCCTCCTGCAAAGTAAGAGGAAGATCCCAGTGATACAGAGTAACCACTGGCTCGATTTTGTGTTCTCGAAGTGTCTGCAGCACTGCACGATAAAACTCCACTCCTTGATCATTCACCAGGCAATCCTTTTCATGACTGGAACCAGCAGAAGCAAACGAACCATCGCCCACACGCGTGCGTCTTCCAGTGGGGAGTACACGTGACCAGGAGATGGACATGCGGTAATGAGTGATATTCAGCGATGCAAGCAACTTGATATCCTCGCGGAACTTGTGGTAATGGTCACATGAAACATCTGCAGTGTCATTGTTAAACACTTTCCCAGGTGTATGTACATGAGGATCCCATATGCACAGACCGCGGCCATAGTCTTCCAAATACAAGCCCTGACTCTTACTGCCTCTGCTGGCGGTGCTACTCGTGCTGCTGGTATTCTTCCTGTGTGTCTTTATGGAATGCCTGGGGTGCAAATGATTTACAGAGACAGAAGATTCCACACCCGACGACCCTGCAGAGTCGGATCGTTTGAAATCAGCACCAGCCCCTGTGTTAGAAGGAATATTTGATTGCTGTTGTTGCTTTTCGTATTTGATCCAGTGATTTCCTTCCACTTGATATGCAGCAGTTGCTGTGCCCCAGTGAAAATCAGAAGGGAAAAACTTGGAAGAAGAAGTAGAAGAAGAAGAAGAAGAAGAACGGGACATTGTGGAAAACAGATTCCTATTTAAATACTTTAAATCCCAAAGACTATACCCAGAAGCTGTATTAGCACGGCGACAGCTAATGGGATTCACAACGGAGGACAAAGAAGGGGAGCTATACGAGGAAGAGAGCAGGAAGAAGGTCCTGGATTTGCTTCTGGTTCGGGAGAGTGGCAAGGACTTTGTGAGGGAAAAGATGGAGACGCTAGAATGGCTGAGGTGTTGCAGTAACGGGACCGTGGTTGAAGCAAAAAAGGGAAAAGAGGAGGATGAGCTGTTCATTAATTCAAAACCAATCAAAGCAAAATCAAAAAACAAAAAAGAAAGGAGATTCAAACATTGAACATAAAATCAGAATCTTCTTTTCTTTTTTTTTTTCTCACTCCTTTGT
>PDIM01000094.1:51083-63365 GCA_002811675.1 Ichthyosporea sp. XGB-2017a | reverse complement strand
TTTCAGATTTGATTGATTGATTCAGTTTTTAGTTTTTTTTTTGGGGGGTGGGGGATTTGTAACTACGGGTATCGTTTTTTTTTCTTCTCTCTCTCTCTCTCTCTCTCTTTGTTTTGATTTCGCTGTAGAGGTGTGAATATTTTGGGTTTTTGATGTGTTTGATTTGAGCTGTTTAAGGTGTTTGAAAGAAACGATTTGTTTAACTCTAAAAAAGGATAAAAACGAAAAACCATGACGGAGGAGAGGCCAGTGAACAACGAAGTCGAGTCAAGCAAACCTGTGCTTGCTTCTTCCTCTGCGGAGGTAGCAAAGAAGGTGCCTTGTGAAGCTGATCTGGCTCGTATGGCAAAGAACTCATCTATAAAAGATGCAATGGTATGTGATTCGCAAAAGTCTTTGTGGGAGAAATAACGCTTTTGTTTTTGAGGCAGATACTTATAATAATGATAATGATGCTTTTTGGATTCTGTAGGAAACTGACAAGAAAAGTCGTCTCAACTATTTGCTTCAACAAACTGAGATTTTTGCACATTTCATTGATTCGCATGGTGCCAAACCGCGCAAAAACTCGCTACTGTCTCAGACTACTCAGCCGACTGGGGGAAACCCAGCAGATCATCGGCATCGCCACACTGAAGAGGAGGAGGATAAGGAAATTTTAGAGGATGAGATCAAAGCGTCTGAGTCTTCTTCGACCTCTGTTCGTTTTACTGAGTCTCCGAGCTGTAAGTTGAAAGTGTGGGCTATATAGTTGCGGCTTGTAGTTTGGTATACTCATTTTTGTTTTCTTGTTGCTCTGCTTTGTTTTGTGTCGTGTTGAAAAAGATATCGCAAATGGGAAAATGAGAGATTATCAAATTCGAGGATTGAATTGGATGATTGAACTTTATGAGAATGGCATTAATGGTATTTTGGCGGATGAAATGGGTCTTGGTAAAACGCTTCAAACAATTTCATTATTGGGTTATTTAAAGAACTTTCTTGGAAAAAATGGCCCACATTTGTTAGTCGTTCCTAAATCCACTCTCCACAACTGGAAAACTGAACTGGGGAGATGGTGCCCAAGCTTGAAATCAATCATGTTGCACGGAACAAAAGATGAAAGAGTAAGTTTTTTTTTTTGGCATTTGCTGTGCTTTAGTCTGTGGTGTTAATATCAGCTGACGAAATGATAAATTGTTTTTGCTATTCTATAGGCTGAGTTTATCAACAACACTCTTCTTGGTACAAAATGGGATGTGTGTGTAACCTCTTATGAAATGGTCATTATTGAAAAGGCGGCATTTAAAAAGTTTACGTGGATGTACATTGCCATTGATGAGGCCCATCGATTGAAAAATGAATCCTCGAAACTTTCTATGGTGTTGAGAGAGTTCAAGTCGAAGCACAGACTCCTTCTTACGGGCACCCCTCTGCAGAACAATCTTCATGAACTTTGGGCTTTGCTCAATTTTCTTTTGCCAGACGTATTTAGTTCTGCCGATGCCTTTGATGAGTGGTTCAGCCTTGAAGGTGATGATGACAATGCAGAGGTTATTCAAAGGCTCCATAAGATCTTGAAGCCTTTTTTGTTGAGAAGGTTAAAGTCGGAAGTTGAAGCAACTCTTTTGCCCAAAAAGGAAACGAAAATTTATGTGGGACTGAGTGAAATGCAGCGAGAGTATTATACGAAGATTTTGATGAAAGATCTTGATCTAATCAATTCTGGTGGTGCAAAAACGGAAAAGGTGAGGCTTTTGAATGTCCTCATGCAACTTCGAAAGTGTTGCAATCACCCATATCTTTTCGATGGGGCAGAACCAGGGCCACCATATACTACGGACGTGCACATCATTAATAATTGTGGAAAAATGATAATTTTAGACAAACTGTTGCCTAAGCTTCAAGAGCAAGGCTCTAGAGTGCTTATTTTCAGTCAAATGACTCGTCTGTTGGACATCCTGGAAGATTACTGCTTTTTTCGCGAGTACAAGTATTGCCGTCTTGATGGAGGTACTAACCATGAAGATCGGGTCCGTATGATTGATGAGTATAATCAACCTGGAAGTGAAAAATTCATTTTTCTTCTAAGTACCCGAGCTGGAGGTCTCGGTATCAATTTAGCCACAGCTGATTGTGTTGTTTTGTATGACAGTGATTGGAATCCACAAATGGACTTGCAGGCTCAAGATCGTGCTCACCGTATCGGACAAAAGAAGCAAGTTCGAATTTTTAGGTTTATCACTGACAAAACTGTAGAGGAGCGTATCGTGGAGAGGGCAGAAATGAAATTGAAGCTGGACGCAATGGTTATTCAACAAGGTCGTCTTCAGAATCAGAACAAGAATTTATCGAAGGACGAGATGCTCTCTATGATCCGTTATGGTGCGGACCATATTTTCAGTTCGAAAGACAGCACTGTAACAGATGACGATATTGATACCATTTTATCGATTGGTGAATCCAAGACGGCTGAGATGAATGAAAAGCTTTCAAAAGCGGGAATGGATCAACTTAAAGGATTTTCTCTTGATGTTAGCGATTACAATGTTTATGCTTTTGAGGGGAAGAATTATCGCGAGGAACAGAACAACAATGCCGTATTAGCAAATTGGATTGAGCCCCCAAAGAGAGAAAGAAAAGCTAATTACAATACGGACCAGTATTTTAGAGACGCTATGAGAGTGACGACTGAGCCTAAGGCATCCCGTGCTCCACGGCCGCCGAAGCAGCCGACCATATATGAACATCAGTTCTTTCCAAAGAAGCTATTCGAACTGTTTGATAAAGAAATATATGCCTTTCGAAAGTCCATTAATTATACTGCAAGCGCCGATCCGGAAGAGGGAGAGACCCCAGAGCAAGCCGAAGAACGAAGAGCAGAAGAGCAGACACGTATCGATGAAGCAGAGCCTTTGACCGAAAACGAAGTCGCTTTGAAGGACAAGCTTTCGGAGCAAGGCTTCGGTAACTGGAATCGAAGAGATTTCCAGGCTTTCTGTAAAGGCTGTGAGAGGTATGGACGTGACGATTTGCAGCGGGTGGCAGCTGATATGGAAAGCAAAACTTTTGAAGAAGTAAAGGACTATGCCAAAGTATATTTCAAAAGATATAAGGAAGTTCCTGATTGGGAAAGGATCATGGGTAATATCGAAAGAGGCGAAAGCAAGTTGTTAAGGAGAAATGAAATTGAATTAGCCCTGGCTGAAAAAGTAAATTCGTACCGGGCGCCATTTCAGCAGCTGCAAATCGTGTATGGTGCCAGTAGAGGTAAAGGTTTTACGGAAGAAGAAGACCGCTTTCTCGTATGCATGCTTAACAAAGTGGGGTATAGTAATGAGAATGCGTACGAAGAAATTAGAAAAGCTATTCGCAATGCACCCGAATTTCGATTTGATTGGTATTTTAAGTCACGCTCTGCATTGGAATTGCAGAGACGATGCAACACCCTCATCACTTGGATTGAGAAAGAGAAATCCGAGAAGAACTTGAAAGGGAAAAAGTTGAAGAAAACTGACAGTATTTCTAGCAAAGCAGACTCTGGAAGATCAACGCCTACTTCTGTTCGCAGCAGTTCGAGTAAGAGAAAGGCGGATTCACAGGCATCCAAGCCTAGCAAAAGGCGCAAGTAGAAGAGTCATCCTTTAGTTATGTGGAATGAACTTCCTTCTTTTTTCTTCAGCTAAATAGCTCTTTCATGTTTACAGTTTCTCCAAAATCTTGTATCTCTTCATTCTCCTTACCACTTTTTTGCCCAATTAGAAGTTGTGCTTTTTCAGTGACCTTTGCAATTGTAGCAGCTTCTTCTTTTTTTTTTCAAAACAGACACGTCTTTAAACCTATAAGAGAGGGCATTTGCATTTTGCACATTAATTGAACCAGTTATACTCTATAAATTTCAAATAAAAGGGGGGTTATCAAAACATAGTTTTATTATAGTCGACCCTGCTCGAGCAGCCGTGGGGGCGGTGTGATGAGGAGAGGCAGAGAGGCATCATTTACACTCTGCAAAAAAAGCGATGACAAAAGGGGGTCTTAACTCGCACTTTTTGTCGGGAATACCGAATCTCCACTCGAACCTGAGACTCAGCCAAACACATTTTTAAAACGTTCTGCAATGAAATCAGCGAAATGCTTTGAAAAATTGCAAATATCCCAGGGACTATGCGGGAAAAGCAAATAGTCGTGCTTTGCTGGTCTTTTACCTTTCCTTTTTTTCAAAAATTAAATGTAAAGGATATAATAATCAAAAGAGTTTCACAAAGGCATTCAATCATCATCATCATCATCATCATCGTCTGCTGATTTAGGAGGTTGATTGTACTCATATTTGTAGTGTTGATAGCCACCAACTGAAAGCATGGCAAGCCCAATCAAAACCACCAATGCCGCACTTTTCAGGAGGAAGGAATCGTTCTTTCTACCCAAATACATAGGGACAGCTGGGGCTTTGATTTGATTCCCGTATACATGCTGCTGGCGCCCTGTTGCCATCCCTCCCACAGCTCCAAACTTAAACAAGCGGTGGTTGCTATTGGGGCTGTGTGGGGTTCCGTCTGCATGGCTAGCAGGGGCTCTTTTGTTAAGGGAAAGGAGACTTTTTAGTCGTTTTACACTTGTAAACATTGTGTTCAAAAGGTCAGTCAGCCATTCAGTATATAATAACAATTAATCTCTGCACAGGGATCGGATGATTAACTGTTGCAATTAAGTTAAAAATCAAAATATGAAATCTGGATTTGCAAAAAAAAAGCGACAAATTTCAAATTTCTACAGCAAAACAAAAAATCCAATCAGCTGTTTTTTTTTTTTTTTTTTTTTTTTTTTTTTTTTTTTTTTTTTTTTTTTTTTTTTTTTTTTTTTTTTTTTTTTTTTTTTTGTTGGTGTTGTTTTTTTTTCTTTTTCTGATTTATTTTGTTTTTGTAATCTTCGTTTGAAGGAATTTGTTCCTTTTTTTTTTGAGCTTAACTCAAATCAACTGCTCAAATCAACTGCTCAAATTTAGTTGATGGTGAGGGTGGTTGGAAAAATCGCAAGACACAGGATGGATTTAGCTAAGAATCCCGTCAAAACCCCAGGCCTTACCGACGCTGATAATGAGGGAAAAGCCAAATATGTATTCAGTCACAGCAAAAGAACAGAAAAAGGCATCTTGGGTGGTGCCAAATCAACCAGTTCAAAGCAGCCGAATGCTCCTTCAGTGGCTTCAGGAAACAATGGCAGTAAGGGGATTGTGATTAAAGGGATAACAGTACAAGACAGCCAGTTCTTTTTTCTTGTAAGCAGAGATTCAAGACAGTTTACCTTCCCTCATAGAGATAAACCTATGCAATGCGAAGTATCTGTAGTTAAACGGATGGTGCAGAGACAAGGGGGAAAAGTAACTGATGTGTTTGGTAAAGAAAACAACTTTCTTGTGGTAGATATGAGTCATGGTAAAGTGCAAAGTTTGCGAAAAGCGTATCAAGAAAAGGAAGTGCTCAGAAAGCAAAACGGCACTGTTTTGGAAGAAGTCAAAGAAAACGCCAAAGTAGAAGTGCAAAAAGAAAATACTGCCAGAGCAGACGCTCCGGCTTATGGGACCTTAAAACAAAGGCGCCAAAAACTGCTTGGGGCTGCTGATGTCAACAGCAATAATGTTGGAAAGAATAACAGTAATGGCACAGGGACAAGTAATTTGATGAGCATGTCTCAGCAACACACTCCTTCCCAGAATCCAACTCAATCTCAGGGACAGGGATACAATGCTTTTGAGGGAAAGCGAAAAGGTGACACAAAAGAGGAGAGGATTGAAAAAGCATTCAGAGCGGGTGTTAAAGTAATTACACTAAAAGGTAGGTCCTCTTTGTTTTTATATAGGCAAAGAAAGGCCTTGGAAGCACTTATTCATCAACTGTTTTTTGTTTTTTTTGTTTTAGAGCTGGTGTCATATATGTTAGACTTATATATCAAAGAAGCTAACGCTGACCCTGCCACCTATAACAAAGGTGAAAAAACTAGACAAAAATGGGGGCACTCAGGATACAATAGCCTAGCCAGTACTTTTACAGAGACAAGAACAAGGAAACTCCGTGGGTCGTTTCTCAAATTTGAAGATCTTAGTGGAAAATATAAGCCAACTATCATCGAATTCTATAACGCACAAGAGGGCTTTCCTGTTCTGAATCCAGAAGAAAACTATGATTCACATCACTGGCCTTTCGTTTATGGAACAACGGCCAAAAAACCCCTTCATGTTAAAACAAAAGGAGAGCGGGAGCGAAAAAAGGATACTTGTGCTCCCGGGTCTACAAAGGCGGGGCCGTCCAGTAAAAAGCGGAAAAGTATGGACAACAGCCACATGGCAGGTGAGAAGATGGACAAACGAAAAGTGAAAGAAAACGGAGTATATCACACGAAAATTGAAGCACTCAAAACAAGCGCGCGTGTGAAATCCAAATCGTCATATATCACCCCTCAACGACGCGTTCGTTGTGGGTCTCAAAATGAAACTACCGGTTCGCTGATTCCGATAGTGGCTCCTGTGACTACTGCCGAAAAACGCAAGCTACTTCCGGCCACTGCCCCAAAGCGGGAAGGCGCAGTCGGCGTTGAGGACTGTAGGGAAAAGGCTAAAAGTGGTTATTGCGAATGCTGCTCAACGAGATACGAGGATTATGATGTTGTAAGTATAGAAAGTCTTAAGCAGCCGTTATCAATATAATTGTTTTACTTAAAGTATATATATGGTGTGTATTAATTTAGCATATTGACAAGCGGGAGCATAAGAAGCGCATTAAAAGCTTGATGGAAGATTCGAATGTTGAAGAATTGTTTAAAAATCTGGCATCATCCCCGCATTGGGAAGAATTTTTGAAAGACTGTAGAGCGAAAGAAAAAATTGATACTTCCATGGAAGGTGAAGGGTGCTCGAAAATAAGTGTGAATGGAGGAGTGGACGGGGGTGTAGAGGGGGATCAAATAGACGAACATAAAGGGGACAGAAAGCAACTTTTTGCATGTGATGATGTTGAAGTAGAGCTTGCAACGCGCGTTGAAGAAAATAGCAATGATGCTCAAGAACAAAGAATTGAAGAAGCAAACAAGCACCCGAAAGACACGGCTGTATCCACTGAATATCCGCAATGTGGGGACGGAAATCACCGCCATGGATTAGTGGAGGCTGAGGTTGAAGATAAAGGTGCTCGTCAATTGATAAATGATAATACCACTTTGCAAGGGGAAGAACCTAGTTTGGCTCATGATGCTAATGTTGTCGAGGAACGCCAACGTAAAACTGAAGGTGGTAACCATGGATGTGAAACAGATAAGCGCGATGTGCTCGATGTTGCTATTGCTACCGACAGATGGGGGTCTTTAGATGATAAACATGGAAGTGCAGTGGAAAATGCCCATGATACGGATGTAACAGACGCTCTTGCAGCTTTGAATACCCCCCCACCACTCAAAGAGTCTAAAATGGAAAGTGGATTGATGTCTGTTATTTCTCCAGCAAATGGAGTAATGTGTGAAAAAATAAGCCAGGCTTCACCAACTATTAACGTCATGTTACTGAGTAAATTAGACGAAAATAGCGTAACGGGAGACTCGGAAAACATCAAAAGTGAGCTTAAAAGTGAAGCTACTGATCGAAAGAGAAGAAGAACCCAGGATGTGGGCCTGGAGAAATTTCAATGTTCAAAATCAAGAAAAACTGTAAAGAAGGATTCCCGTCCAAGTGAGGCCCGACTGACTAGAAGAGGTACATCTAATGCTACTGCAGCAGTAGACTCTGCTGCTTCCTCTTTAAGAATCACTAGGCAAACTATTAAACTTAAAGGGATGCACTCTGAAAAGGAAATTGTTAGCGAAACTAACCCCATAGCTGCTTCTGTTGACAATGGCCTTGGAATTAAGACAGAAGGAGAGAAAAGAAAGCGCAGCCTACGACCGAGAAAAGAAAAAAGTTCGAAAGGCGCCAAAAAGAGGTGGAAATCAATAAACTAATATAAGTTGCCGAGCCGAACCTTTAGCATCGAGGAATTTAGTATTCCATTGTTTAAAACCGACATCGTTTCAAAACGTTTATAACGTGTAAAACAGATAAAAGACTAGCTGTCCTGACCGACAGTAACACGTTACAAGATAAAATTTTGGATAATCTAATTACATAAAAAGAAGGCGGTTTGAAACTTCCCTAACGACGTAACTGCTCCAATCAAGCCTCATTCAGACAGACGCGCTATGATTTGCACGCGCCCAAGTTGCATGAAAAACTCGATTCCCTGTTTTGTAATTATCATCCGTCTATGTTGCGCTGATGGTGGGCCAATCAAAACAGTAGACAGGGGTTGTGGCACCATCTACCTGCAGAGAGAGGCCCCACTGTTAATAATTGAAATCGATTTTATACATTTCAGTTTCTTTGCCTTTTTCAGTCTTAATAATAATTGGAGTATAAAAATATAACAGGGGTCGCGGCTCCCTGATAAAATCAAAATTGGCTTTTTTTTTTTCAAGGCCACATTTTTAATTTTTTTCTTTTTGAGATTTGGAAAGGATTGAAAAATTAAATCTTTTTTGGTTTATTGGTGTTGTTGTTGTTGTTGTGGAGATTGAGTAGAAGAAGATCCTTACTCTGTGTTGTTTGAGTGTTGCTGAGTTGGAGTTAATGATTGCAAATTTGTTTTTATTCGTCTCCTTCATTGATTTTTTTTACCATACTTGTTATTAACAGCGAGAATATGGGTTCTGACAAAGGAGAGATTTCAAGCGCCACACCTGATACAGCCGACATACAAAACATAGACACCCCTGATCACACCCTTTTCGCGTCTGTCTCTGCTCTTGGAAACAACTCAGGTGAAGATTTGCTCGGTCACAGTGAAAAAGAAAATAACAATAATTATAGTAACAGCAAATCTCATAAAACCGCAGCTACCGAAGAAGAGATTGTTGATTTAGAAATGCTAGGGCCTGTTCACAGCCTTACAGAGGCAATCAACAAAATAGGCTTTCGCCCTTTCCATGTACAGCTCACCTTGGCCTGTGGCTTCGGGTGGCTATGTGATAATATGTGGACCCAGGCACTTTCGTCTATCCTGCCAAGATTAGAGCAGGACCCTGATTTTGGGACAGCCACATTTTTGCCTTCCTTGCTCTTTGCAGGAATGGCTTTGGGATCGATGGTATGGGGAATGTCAGCTGATATAATTGGAAGACGAGCTTCCTTCTTCTGGACCTTGATAATCGCCTCTGCTGCTGGTTTGGCATCGGCATTTTCTGTTAATATTTATATGTTCAGTGTATTAATGGTTGTTCTTGGTTTTGGAATTGGCGGGAATCTTCCAATTGATGGGTCATATTTTGCTGAATTTATGCCAATGGCACAACGTGGAAAGATGCTCGTGCTTCTTTCCGTTTTTTGGTCCTTTGGGAGTGTACTTACTAGTGGGCTTAGTTTGCTTATTATTCCACCGTATAGCTGCGATGGTGATGTGAGTGTGTGCCCATCAAGTGAAAATAGGGGATGGAGGTACTTCTTTGTGGTGTTGGGGATTTTGAATGTGCTGTTTGTATTGTTGAGATTGGGTATGCCTGAATCACCAACTTATCTCATGTCCAAGGGGCGAAGAGAGTCTGCGGCGTTAATTCTGAATAAGATTGGAGGCTTTTTGGACGAAGAAATGGGCTCAGGTCTCCGCTTAAAGTACGATGATGAAATTGAAATTGAAAATAGGAATAGAAGTGTGTCAGAGTCGACTCAATTTGTTGATTCGATCAAGACTCTCACCAATGAGAAATACCTGGTTACTACAATGTTACTTTCAATAATTTGGTTTGGTGTAAACTTCGGGTATACAAGTTTTAACATGTTTCTGCCCACCTATCTTGAAGACAAAGGGGTGAATAATACTAGCAACCTTTATCTTTACACTTTGCTGTATGCTTTCGCGGGTGTTTTGGGATCTCTTTCAGGGGCTTATGCGGTGGAGTCTTTCTTGGGAAGAAAGTACACGTTGGGTATTTCAACATTGGCCGGTGTTGTGTTTCAGGCACTTTTTGCAGTTGGAACTAGTGTCAATGAAATCGTTGCCTATACATGCCTGTTTAGTTATGTGGGTCAGATAATGTGGGCGGCAATCTTTGCATACACTCCGGAAGTGTTTCCAACAAGCATTCGAGGTACGGGGTCTGGATTTTGTACCTCAGTTAGTCGAGTCGCTGGTATACTTGCGCCATTGAGTGTCACTTGGCTAAGATCCTCTGTTTCAGATAACGCTCCTATTATATCAGGGCCCGTTATTATGGGGGTGTCTGGTCTGTTGGTTTTCTTTTTACCAATTGAAACAAGGGGGGGAAGACTCCATTAAAAATGGAGTAATAAATTGTAAAAAAGAACAAAATACCTTTTACAACTAAACCCGCAAAAGAAGAAAGACCTCACAAAAAAGACGTCTTTTCATCAGATTTCTCAGATTTTAAAAGGACGAATTGCCACCACCACAATGGCATTTATTCTTCTCCGTTTCAGTACTGTTACAGCTAATTTACATTTCTTCTTTGATTGCCGGTAGAGGGCTCCGAGGCAAAGAGCTAGTGCTACTTGGTGATCTACTTTCATTGCCACTACTGCTGCTACTACTACTAGCAGATGATCTTGCTACGCTATAAAGGAGACCAGCACCGCTCGTTACTTCTGCATCTTTCTCCTCAATACCCAGTTCATCCAGTAATTTCGATTTGAACTTTTCTAGTACTTTAAGATCGTTTTCCCCCTGTGTCAATGAGTTATTCAAAAACTAAAATTGAAAATAACCCAATCAATATAAAGCCAATTACATAGACATAACAACATCGGAGCACGATGTGCCAATAGAAACAATTTCAAATTAAAATGCGTACCTTTACATGATTTGAAGCATGTGTCAAGACAGATATTGTTGACAGTTTCGAGTCTTTGGCATAAGGTATTGCTTCTTGCAATTCGTCAAAGCATGCTTTCATATGCGCGCGTCTGTGTTAAAGTAAGGTTATGCGGCAGTATGACAATTTATGGGCCAGATACCGAGAAGAAGCAGAACATTTACCGTAAGTAAATACACATTGCAACATCCCTTGGAAACAATCGCAAAAAAAACAAAAAGACAGCGCAAAAAAATATACGCACCTGTTCTTCTCCAAAAGGTTGTGCATCTCCCTATTTTTCACAGATCTTCTCCGTGATTTTGTGTTCTTTGACGGTGTTGTTGCCTGAACATGCTCCCCATTTTGATAAGAAACCCTTCTTTTCTTCTCTGTATCATTGGACATAACGATCTTTTTCTTTCGTGCCAACAAACTGCCCTTGATCGTCGTTGCTGCGATATCTTTCTTCTGCTCTAATACTGATTCCCCCGGCATCCAAACTCCTTTTCTTTCAAACTTCAACCCGTGTCCCCCCCCAAAAAGCTTCTTTTAAAAGTACAAGAGAAATGCAATATTCTATGCGTGGTACGTATACTGCTTGTTTCTTTGTGTTTTTTTTTTGGTTTCTTTTCCGCACAAGACAAAATCAAAGCGCTATTTCACAATGAATTTCTTTTCATATAGTTCATTTGGCTTTCGTTTTGCTACACTCTTTGTTCCGCCTATTTCTTCTTCTCTCACTCCTTCTATACACACGTTTAACACTTTCTTCTCCCCTTGCAAACCCCAGTATCACTTTACTTTTACCCTTCTCCCGCGCCACCAAAAACTACAAATACAGAAGCTACAAATACAAACAAAAGAAAGAAAACAAAAACCCTCCTCAAAGCTCACAAAAACAAGCTTTAGTTCCTTTTCGGATCCTTTTTCCTTCTCTGCCAATGAAAGTTCTTTACAAGACTGAGAGTTAGGAACAAGTAGAGTCTAGACTCTGAAAAATATAGCAAACTTGAGCACTTGGACAATCGAATGGGAAACAGAAGAACCAAAAGTAAGGAGGATCGTAATGGTGTGACTCACTTAATCAGCTTCTCTTCTGTCTTTGTTGGATTACCTGCCCAATGAAGTGAATGTAGTTTTGGTCGAAGATTTTTTCAATCCTGAATATCGGACTTATCTATTTTGATTTTCCAAGTGATGAGATTCCACGTCTTTTCGTGTGAACACTCGTCAATCCGTTTTCCTCTTTCTCCCTCCTTTTTGATTTTTTCCTTTTTCCTTTTTTCCCAAAAATCAAACCAAAAAATTTCCTTTGGGGTCTTTTTATTAAAAAAAAATGCCAAGAAAACAAAAAACAAAATAAAAAAAAACATTGAAAAGGAAACAAAACAAAAAACAAAATAAAAAAAAACATTG